>KK351191.1:94882-132705 GCA_000671755.1 Glossina brevipalpis
AAAAAGAAAAAAAAAAAGTAAAAATCAAATAACAAAAATAAATAATTAAAAAAAAAAAAAAATAAAAGAAAAAGAAAAAAAAAGGAAAAAAAAGAAAAAAAAAAAGTAAAAATCAAATAACAAAAATAAATAATTAAAAAAAAAAAAAAATAAAAGAAAAAGAAAAAAAAAGGACAAAAAAGAAAAAAAAAAAGTAAAAATCAAATAACAAAAATAAATAATTAAAAAAAAAAAAAGTGCTAAAATAAACGAACGAAAACTACCTTTATTACGTTTAATAAAAGCAATATCGTGAAATTAAACGGAACAAGTGTGCTTGTTTTTTCATATATATATATATATATATATGTATATATATATGTATGTATATATATATATATATATGTATATAATTAAAGAAAAACAACATTAAAAAAAAGGAAAAAAAAGAAGAAAAAGTAATTTTGAATACAGCTAACTCGAACTAATTCTTTCTATATATATATACATGTGTGTGTGTATGTGGATGTTTTTCTTTTCTCTGTTAAACTTTATTTTTAAAATATAAGGAGACACAGACAGACAATAGTGAAAACGGAAATAGGAGCATAATGTTTTGTTAACTAACTCAATAATAAAAGTTAAGAGTATAAAAACACAAAAAACACAACAAACGGTCTAAGAACCAGTTGTTCGTAAGTGTTTACTTAATTTAAATCTAAAATAATAACAGTAAAAGAAGTCTAGAAAAAAAATATTATATTGTGCAAATTGCTCTGTGGGCCATACCATAGCACACTCTTATTAAAATATAATAATAATAATAATAAATAAATCAATAAATAAAGAATAATAGAACGAGAAAAAAAATATAAAAATTTCTTTATCGCAAATATATATTAATTACGGCTATAACAAGTCTATATCAACACACAATTTTCTGAAAAAAAAAAAAAAAAAAAAGAAAAGATTTTTTTTCAGATTACAAAAGGTGAATATTATATTCTCTGTATAATAATGAAAACTACATTTTATTTATACACTTAAATATATATATATATATATATATATATGTATATATATATATCTGCAAATATATATATTTTTTTTTCAACTGCAGCGAACTTAATCTTATGTAGTTTAGTATATTTGAGGAAAAATATATAAAAATTGTCTTTAGTTTTTTTTTTTCTTTTCTTTTTTTTTTTTGGTGTTGTTATGTTATTGTTTTCCTCCCCCAGTTTAGATTTTTCAAGTTTTGTCTTTTTTTTTTTTTTCACTTTACAATTTTTACTCTCACTTTTAAGTGAGCATATGGGTATATATTAGAGCACAAAACTATAATGGAATTTATAAAAATATTCCTTTACTATTCGAAAAAAAAAAAAAAAAAAAAAAAAGAAAAATTCCGCGAAAGAAATCATAGCAAAAAAAATCCTTTTTTTCTTTCTTTTTTATTTTTCAAATACATATTGTGTGATTGTCCGATATTATTGACGTTTTCGTAATATACAGTACTTGTCTGAAATCTAGGTCAATCTCTCTACATTAGTTCTGAGTTAGTTAATCTCTTCGGCTGTGTGTTTAGCACTTTATTTATGCAAAAGTTTTTACATTTTTTTTTTTTATTTTTCATTATGCGATATTGTCAGTTGCGCTGTTGTAATATCATAATAAAAAAAAATTTAAACTTTTTTTTATTAGCTTTTATAAGGAATTTTGAAATTCCTTATGATTAAATACATACTTTTAAGGATAATTAATTTATTTTCTTAAAAGTCTTAAAAGAAGGGTTTTTTTTTTTAAATAATTTTTTTGTATAAATAAAAAAAGATAACAGAATAATAATAATAATAATAATAATAATAATAGTTAAAGTTGCGAAGCATATATTTAGGTATTAAACAAAATGAAATATTTTTGAAAAAATGGCAATACAAAATGGCTGCAGCGCAGCGCACTCTTGCGAGATATGTTTTTTCTTTGGACACTAGACCAATAAAGTCAGTTAGTCAAATGACTTAATTGAAAATTTGTTTACTAGACTTTGTGCTAAATGTAGTAGAAATGTTTTACGGTAAATATATTTCAATAACAGAATTTGTAAGGATCAAAGTCGGGTCCATGTTTTGGTGCAAACACTGTCTCTCCATAAGTTCATAAATCTATACTATAGAATAATGTATGTCTTACTGCCATAAGCGGTAAGCGTCAAAGCAAGTTAAGTTTTGCAAAGGTTGGGTAACTCTGGCGAAGAGTGAAGGGAGTTGGCAACGCTAACGGATGAGTAAACCAAAATATGGAATAGTGAGAATATTCTCTTACTTTTTTCATTTCTGCCGAGCGACAAGAATGATCATGCTTAGAAAATTTAACCGTAGACATCCGATCTTGTGAGAGTCTTGAGGTGTCGACTATTATTTTACTTTGACTAGTTTATCTGATACGAACGGATGGATCTATGATATTAAAGACTTGGATTGTATTTTAGTTAAAAAAATTGCTAATAAAATTATATTTGAATATTGACTGAAAAGTGATGGTTTAACTTTGGATGGGATTATGTAAAAGAAACACAGAACTTCTGCATTCGACGAGCGGACCTATCAGAATTAGAATTATGTTACCGAATAGGAAATATAGTGTTTATATGTAAAAAAATGCTTCTAATTAATTTTTTAATAATAAATCTTTCATTTAAATTGATTTAGAACTAACTTCTTCTTCTTTTTTTTTTGGAAAAAAACTTCAATTTTCTTGTATTCACTTCAATAAAAATAGGTATATAATTAAGAATCGTAGTTCTGCTAATTCTGCTAAAGCAAATCCGCGATGTAAACATTGTATCTGTAGAAAAAAAATTATTTAATATCTAAATGTCTATGGATAGGACTAGTATGAAAGAGAAATTTCAAAAATATTGATTTTTATGTAATTAGATAGTTTTTCGAATTGAAACGTTGCATTTTCGAGGACAAAAAAAGGTAATCTTTTGTTAATAAATAATATTTAAATTAGCATTAATTGGCAAGCATCTTATGGATATTAAATATAATTTAAAAATGTTAAAATATTATTTAAAATACATCGAGGAAAATTCAAATAAATATAATGAAATGCATTGGAGTTATCATTTTGAAAAATCGTGTGTTTCGAGAGACAAGCTTTTAAATTTCTAAAATGTTTTCTAGATATGTTGTTGAGTTTTTATTATAGTAAATTTAGAAATTTTTATTATTTATCCGCAAGATCCAGACTATAAATAAAACACACACATTTTCTTTCTCATTCTTTCTTCTCGTAAATTTTTTATGATTTTTCAAATACAGAATCAATGTATTCTACTCTTTATGTTTTACAAAATGACAGAGAAAACGGCCAGAAAACTTATAGTTCCAAAATCGAATTCACCAAATTAAATCAAAATTTTCATCACACATAGTTTTAGTCTCTTAGAAGAGGCATTAAAATCTTTCAGATCGTTCTCAATAACATATCTGTTAAATTTGAAATAAATTTGAAATAAATCGTTTATATTCTTTTTATATTTTTGTTTTAATTTATCCCCCAAGTCTTGGGAATATAAGAGCGCAGCTGAGTGATTTTCACAATATTAGCATTTAACTTCCCAGCAAAAATCTACTTGAGATCGCCGGTATCCTTTCAGAGTGCTTGTGGGAGAGCGGAAAATCTTTAAGGGGAAAATTTCTTATGGATGAATGGATTTTTTCTTACATTCTAGAAAGTTGAAAATATTTATATTAAGATTATAAACAATAAAATCGGATTTTCTGACAAAATTTCAGGAGTTGTTAACTTCTTGATAAATACATAAATGTTGAAATTAAATTTCTGTGAATATTGAAATTAATCAAAACCTTATTACAATCAATCAAAATGCAATTGTTGTAAATAAATAATAAATCACCAGGATTGTATAACTTTCTTAAAACTTAATTTTGCATAACCTCTGTTCTTATAAGTTCGATTTTGAATTAAATTTCATTGGAAATTGAATTGAATTGAAATTGAACTGGAAATGAATTGAAATTGAATGGAAATTGAATTGAAATTGAATTGAATTTGAATTCAAATCGAATTAATGTTAAGTTGAATGAAATTTAATCAGAATTCAAATGAAATTGAAATTAAATTAAACTTGAATTAAAATTTAATTTAAATTGGGCCGATATATTGAGTTGAAGTTAATGAATTTAAATTGAACTGAAAATGAAATTAAATTGAAACTGTATTTATATTTAATTGAAACTGATTTGAAATCCAATTGAAATTTAATTGAAATCAAATCAATTTGAACTCAAATTGGATTGGAATTGAAATGAAATTAAATTGAAGTTGAATTGAAATTAAGTTGGTACTTAATTTCTATTTAATTGAAATTGACCGGAAATTGTACTGATATTAAATTCAAATTGAAATTGAAATTTAATTGAAATTTAATGAAAATACATAACTGACTCTTGATTGAAATTGAACTGAATTTGAATTGAAATTGAACTGAAAGCGAATCGACATTCAACTGAATACGATTGAATTGATATTGTGTTGAAGTAGAATGGAATTGAAATTTAATTGAAAGTAAGCTAAAATTAAATTGGAAATAAAATGACATTGAATTTGAAGAGAATTAAAGTTGAATTGAATTTGAATTGGAATTGAACTGAAATTGAATTGAAATTGAATGGAAAGTTAATTGGAATAAAATTGAAATTGAATTGAAATTAAACTGAAATTGGATTTATATGTAATTGAAGTTAAATGAAATTAATTTGTATTGGAGTGAATTGAAATGAAATTGAATCATATTGAGTTCAAATTGAATTGATATCGAGTTGAAGTTGAATGAAATTAAATTGGAATTGAACTGAAATTGAATTAGAATTGAATTGAAATCGAACTGAAATATTGGATTAGAATTAAATTAGAATTTGACAGAAATTGGATTGAAATTGAATTAACATTCAATTGATTGTTCATCTTCTGATACAAAATGGGTTATACAGGCGACATGGTTTACGGATTACATGCAGACCTGTTTGTAGTCATTGTCGAGATTTCTTTCTAATATATTAAGATCACTTGGGACAAAAAAATATTCTTAACAAAAGGCAATGGAAATAAGATTGAGCTTTCGGAATGTCCAGGGTGACAAAGAGAATTGAATGCAAAGAAGACCTCAAGGAACGGTTTAAGGTTTAATGGCGTTTTTGGACAGACCGTAATTAGGTTAAAACAACTTATTAGCGCTTTAGCTATTTTAAACGGTTTAAGAGTTAAACACACAAAGTTTGCCTATGCATCGTGCATTACTGCCGCGATGCAATGTCCTAAATAATAAAAACAATGCTTGCATTGCTTTATTACGTCAAAATCATATGATGTTTAAAAGAATCAACACATGATTGCGTTTTGTTTACGTGAAACATTGTGAGTTTGTTTTTCATTTGATGTAATTGTATGATGTAGCAACGGTATTTATGTGCGTCGCTATAGTGGTGCATGCAAACTGGATGTTCATTTATAGATAAACAAGACGACTAACACCATAATAAAAAATCCGGTCATTTGAGTCCATCATGTATGATGCAAATGTAAGCATTGCAGCGTGCAGCTCTTTATGAACGGTATTAACGAAATAATAATATGGATGCTGTATATCCATGTCATCCGGTGCTTACGCAGCATAAGAGGCGATATTGGAAAAATTATTATCGTTAGTTGTACAAAAATATTCTTTCGATCTTTTATCTTGTTATAGTTATGATGTCATATGAAACATGTATTGTTGTAGAGTTGAAAATGTTGATGCGATTGATGATGGTAACTACATGCAGAGCTAGGGCCATCTAAAGGCAAATTCCGGTTTCATATTTACATACCTAGAGTGTATGGATTATATTTTATGGATCTAAAATTATAATGAAATACCGATGAACGAGAAATATTGCAGTTTTGTTATTTTAACGAACTTAAACAAACTTTGGCATCAAAACAAATTTTTTTTTTTTTTTTTTTTTTTTTTTTTTTTTTTCAATGAATGATGAATGACACTCATGCAAATATTGGTGATGAACATGTTCTAGCCGTTCGCATGAAAAGGCTTAGAATTTAGCAATGTATCCGTAGTATTTGCATTTTTTTGTTTTTTTAATATGAAAGCAATTAAAGTAACTTTTCTATGAAAATTTCGGTAAACTCAATCTGATTGATTGCCCTTAAGCACGCAATGCTTTAGAAATTAATTTACGTATACGCATCTAAAATTTTTGAAAAACTTTCTTTTTAAAACGTTTGTTAATAGTTAGTAGAGACATGAAATCAGAAAATCTGCTAAGTCAATATTTAAGGGGTTAAAACTACCGTAACAGCCTAAAGAAAAAGAGGGTTTTCTGACAATTTTCTTGTGGTAGGAGGAAATATCTAATTAAGAGGCTATTAAGTCTAATTAATCTGAATTCGAATTGAAAAGAAAGGCAAAAAAATATATATTTTATAGTCTACGTTCCTTTACGTGGTTCCACTAGACAATGTAGCTACGGTTGGGATCTCAATTGGGCATGAAATGTTATAATCCATGGCGCGAGAGAGATTGTCCGAAATAATTTATCGCCTACGAAGGCTTAAATTTTACCTATCAATGTCTGGCGGAGGATTGTAGGAGAAAAGCATTGGGGGAATGGTTGTTTGCGCTTCCCAAAAAACCAATTTCTTTCCTCTAGATTCTTTAGTGTAAGGGAACTACTATGTATCCATTGTAGTGCAGATGTTTACGGTCCAAGACGTTTTCATGGAGTATGACAGGCGTTGGTGACTGTATCAATGACTTTGTAAGTACATACAAATCGAAGAGATAGATATCTGTATGGCCTTCCCGGGATGTACAGAATATCTACAGGTTCAAATAAATTCACAGGGATCAGTTTGCTTGCCTAATATATTGCCTGGAGAATGCCACTATTCTGATAGCTGATAGCGGCCGCTTGGCGGATATAGTGATGAATTATTAGGTCCTTTATAGAAAAATTCTCTCATCAGAAGTAAATTCTGAAATTTACTTAGTGAATATTTATTGAGGTATTTTCTCGTTTTCTTATCTCGAAGATTTTTTACTCGAATATCTTTCACTGTGAATATTAAAAACAGAATCGAACGTTTGACAATTCAAGTGAACGGAAATAATAAAGAAAAAGGCAACAAAAAATTTATAATAATAACAATAATATAGTATAAAACGAATTCATTATCAATTCGAAAAACTTCGTCTTTCTTGACTCTAGATCGAATCAAGGTCTCAATCTCATATCAGTGTCTCAGTGAAGATACTACACTATGATATATTTTTGTTTGAAAATGTATTGTGAGATCACGGGAACTCCCTAAACACATCTGTTAGTGCATTAAAGTACTTGCAAATCAATAGGTCAGAGAGGCTCGTAACTTCTCAAAGGGGAACAAGGTTTTTTTTAGCAGCGCATATGGAAAACTTTTAATTATTTCATTGAAAAGTTTTCGTTACCGATAATGAATTTTTTTCCCACATTTTCTAGTGAAGGGAAATGCATCTAAAAAATTAATAAAATAAATATTGTTTTTATTGTTCAAAAATTTACACTTTAAATAAAAATTATTATAAACTTTTTCTAAAAGTGAAGAATAAAACATACCTGATTATGAGTGTTAAGTTAAAAAATGTGGTTTTCATCTGTGTTATGTTAGGTGCGTTGTCATAATTCTTGCAACTGCTAGCCCTATAATTGAGATTTGCACAGAAGACATAACAATCTGTATTGGAATTAGCACATTTGGACTATGACGTTTCATTCAGAAACCTTACACACGTAGACAAAAAAAAATAAACAACGATGGAAATACTTCAAGAACAAGAAGAAAAACGACAGCTTTATGAATCGATGGATGGTTTTTCTTCATGAAATATAATTTTTTCTTTTTTTTTTTTTTTAACCAATTAATTGCGCATAAAATGTAAATTCTCTTCCATTCGCGAGGTACCAGTATATGGGACGTATGAAGTAAAATATTTTCATTTAACAACAACAAAAAAATCGAAAATTTCAGCAAGCTGTTGCACAAGTCATGAGGTGTGTTTTCATATATCAGCAGTAAACCTATCAAAAATTTAGTTCTGAGAGATTTTTGAAAAAAAATTACGTAGCTAATGGGTAAATTTAACCCATTAGCTTTTTTTTTTGAACAATTGTATTAGCTCGTTAGGTAAGTCCTTTAAAAATCCATTTAATTCATGAATTGAATATCAAAGGGAACTAAAATAGGTTCAACAGAACAGACAACACGGATAGACGTCAGAAGATAGATACATAGATAGATAGATAGAGAGAGAGAGAGAGAGAGAGAGAGAGATAGATAGATAGATAGATAGATAGATAGAGAGATAGATAGATAGATAGATAGATAGATAGATAGATAGATAGATAGATAGAGAGAGAGAGAGAGAGAGAGAGAGAGAGAGATAGAGCGATAGAGAGATAGAGAGATAGATAGATAGATAGAGAGAGAGAGAGATAGATGGAGAGAGAGAGAGAGAGATGGAGAGAGAGAGAGAGAGAGATGGAGAGAGAGAGAGATAGATGGAGAGAGAGATAGATAGATGGAAAGAGAGAGAGAGGGGGGATATAGAGAAAGAGAGAGGCATATAGAGAAAGAGAGAGGGATATAGAGAAAAAGAGAGAGAGATAGAGAAAGAGAGAGATAGAGAAAGAGAGAGAGAGCGAAAGAGAGAAAGAGAGAGAAAAAGAGAGAGGGATAGATATTTAACCAATTCAGGATTATTTTCTATAATCACCTCAAGATCTTCTGAGTGCTGCGAATAAAATTATGATGCAAATCAATTTGCGTTAATTTGCGTTATAATATAAGCCCATTATAGGTTTTTTAGTCGCCGCATAGACTGATTGCCAAGAATCCATTGATTATTCCGACAACATTTAAATACAGAATAATAAAATCCAAAATTTTCAATTCCTATTTTAATTTTTATGATAATTATTGCAAAAGTGTGAAGATAAATTCGAATTTGGTTAGCAAAGATATTCAATAACGATCTTAGAATAGAGCTCTATTAAGTAGTTACCAAATCAATACCTACTAACATTAGAATGTTGATCTCCTAATCTGTTCACGAAACATACCTAGTATGGAATTAGGATTTTCTTAATAAGCTTTTTATACTATTTTAAAGAAGTCCAAAATTGTTAAATGATTCATATTATCAAATGGCAAATATTATACTAAATATATGATGCCCTAGATGCCAATTCTGGTTCATATATATTATTGAAACAAGGTTATTAAATCCGGACTACGAAATGAATGACTCGACAATTATCGTAAAAATTTTTGGACTTTTTTTTTTTTTCGTTTGCTTGTTGTTGTTGTTGTTGTTGCATCGAGAACTTATAAAGCAATAAATACAATTTCAATTCTAGAATATTGAATCACTTGCTTATGTAATATAAATTGATGTAATTTCTTCCTTCGACTCCTAATTTTATCTCGTGTTTATCGGAGAACATAAACCGGTCTGACCGCATTTCCAGTTACGTTACGTATAATTTTTGCAACTGAAATATGTCTATATGCATGTATGTTGTTATACTTCGTATGTTCGTATGTTCGTATATTTGTATTTGTGTATGGCAATCATTGTATTCTAGAATATATGGATGAATATAATAGTGCTTGTAATTGGAATACACAAGCACATGAATTGTTATTTTAATACGCACATATAAAACGTATATATGTGTATAGTGTGTATATATGGACATGTCTACGTATATTTTCGTGTGACAACAGAAATTTTATAGTTATTGTGTAATCATTTACACTTGTAAATATATTTTTACTTAACTAAAAAAAAAAAAAAAATATTTAATAATATTTATGTCGGTGCATTTTAAATAATTTTATGTACTTCAATTTTCATATATATATATATTAGGTCGATGAGAAAGTTCTTTCGTACTTAATATAAAATAATTCATTTGAAGATTTTTAATGTGGTGAGGGATGTGCTCTGAGTTCTTTTGCAATTACTTTAATAATTAGATGTGGGTGAACCGTAAACTGTCGTTGTCTCACCTTAAATAATTGCTCTTAAAATCACTCACAAAAAGACTCCGAAGTGAAATTTGGAAAATCTTTTTTGATAGGTCCGAACATTTACAATTTCACTTCCCAATGTTTTACATAAGTTTTTACAAGTAATCGATGTTCTGTTTTCTTTCTGCGACTCATATCAAATGCTACGTCTTAAATGCACTTTACCACTTTGCAATTCCCAACTAACACTGATGAAAAGTGTAGAAACTTATTCTCGTATAAGCCACGAAATGTACGATAAATAATAAGAGCACACATGACGTATTCTATTTGTTTGTTGTTTCGAACTTGCAGCTAAAATTAATTGCCGGTAATAAAATAAGGTAGAACTCGACCTACAAACCTATCAGATCACTATCAAGTTTATATTATTTATTATTACAGTGAGGGTTTGTATAACGATATCAATCTGTTAAAAAGTAAGTTAATAAACCAAAACTTAATCAGATTTTTAATGGGTTTCTCCCATATAACTATTGCCAAGAATAATAGACAGGAAAAGTAAGTAAGAAAAGGTCTCATATTTAATATTAAATAATAAAAAACGTAAGTCTGCCATTTGGACCGTATCTTCTTATAAAAAGCAAAACCCTTTTAATTATGGCGAATTTGGATCAAGTAAGTCTATTTATTAGACCCTACCCCGTATAATTTCCTCATGAAAGGTAAGACTTCGAGAATTTTGTAATGCTTTATGGCGAAAAGAGATGATGAAAGTAATAAGATTTTTTATAAGAGAATGAATTTGGATCACAGATCTCAATTCACTTTTTAGCCTCAGTCCAATATATGAAAGGCTCCGATGAAAAGTATGTCTTTACTTGACAAGAAGTTATCACTTTAATACATGATAAATGACGAAAATATATGAAGTATTGAAGGGAATTGTCAGGAAATTAAAGGATCGATAAGCGAACTTGAAAACTTGATTTAAACCTTTTTTTTTTTTATTATTTAAGGGAACTGTTAGAGAGATCGAAAAGATCGATAACATTGTTAACTTTTAATCGTGAAATAAAATCTCTTTCATCGGAGACGATTTTTTCATAAAGGAATGTCTCTGGTATTTTAACAAGGGTTCCTGCCATAAAGGCTTAACCCACGGTGCCTGAGAGCACACGGCACGGAAAACGCCCCGAGGAAAATTGGTCTCCGCTGCTACATGGAGACACGCTATGGAACGTTGAAACGGGTTTCCACTACATCATCTTACTAGAAGAGAAAAATCTCTGGCATGCAACTCCCTACCAAAGCTCAAAGTCCATAAGTTATCATCAAATATCTAGGAATATACGAACAAGGAGTATCCAACAGGGTTGTCAATACCTCATCGCTTCACGCACATAGCAAGACGTCTAACAAAACCCCGGTCTGCAAATGTGTATTTATTTTATGCTGCCATCATTCCCCGTTTCGAATGGTTATCTTAGGAAAAAGAAACCTTCAATTTTTTACGAATAAGAAAAAAAAAACAAATTATTAAACAATAGCGTATATATAAATATATATATATATATATGTAGTTTGCCAACACAATATGTAAAGATAAAGAAATGAAAACAAAAGGCGAAAAAAAAATCACAAACAAACAAAAAACCAAAAAAAAATGACATGGGCCTACTAAATAAACAACAAGAACTTTTTATTGCAAGACTTTTACTGAAATATTTTTAACCAAGATACCTACTTCTAGTCAAGAGACACGTCAAGTGGACTTGCTTGCTATATATATATATATATTTATTTATATGTATACATATGTATACATCACTTAATACTACACATTGATAATGTTGTCATGGTGAATAAGCCGTACGTGTGCTTCTGTTTGTGCGTGTGTGTGTGTTGCTATCATGTGCATATAGCTAACTAACTACATATGCACTTTCATATGATAGAATAAGAGAGATACACAAATAATGCTTACAAAAGAAAACTCACAAATGCATCATCATGGACTAACACACATATTCACGTAACGTATTCACCTACATTTGAAATGTTGAAAAGCTGCGGTATAGTAGTAGTAGAAGTGGCAAAGAAAAATAAGAAATGGCGGTGGGGGTGAAAAACTAAATAAAATGAAATTAATGTCACAAGGTTCTTTCCACTTGACCAAGTTCTTGCCTCTTTTTATATCGCATCACATTTAAATTTAAATCGATGAACTTAGTTTAGCATTGTTTTCGTATCTGTTCGAAATATGCTATGAAACGCTTGCATAATATATATATGTATACAAATATTGTTTATTATATCTACTAATTTTAAATGACTGCAAAATGATGCTACAAACCTGGATGGTAGTAGTAGTAGCAGTAGTAGTAGCAGTAGTAGTAGTAACAGCAGTAGCAGTATCCGTAGCAGTACTAGTAATAGTAGCGGTAGTAGTAGCAGAAGCAGTAGCAGTAGCAATAGCAGTAGTAGCAGTAGTAGTAGTAATAGCAGTAGCAGTATCAGTATCAGTAGCAGTAGTAGTNAGTAGTAGTAGTAGTAGTAGTAGTAGCAGAAGCAGTAGCAGTAGCAATAGCAGTAGCAGTGGCAGTAGTAGTAGCAGTAGCAGCAGCATTTGAGAAGAATGTGTTTCCAATAGGTGTAACTTGCAAGCCATTTCTAACCATAGGCTGGTTTTGCTCTCATTTTCCATACTCATACAGAGCAAGTCTTTCTGTGTTACCTATTGAAAAAAGAAGCTATCTATTGAAAAAGAAGCTGAACCTGAAGCTGTATTTTAAATATTCTGCAAAAAGCATATCTAACGCGTCTGATATATTAGATGCTTAAGAAAGTCTTTTTTTAAATCTTTTTTCATTTGAAATATTCATTTATTGTCGAAAAATTAGTACAATATATATTAATCAAAATATTTTCTCTCATTTTCTACGTCTTTTTCACATCTTTCTCGCAACGTGTCCATTCTGTCACGGAAGAACTCATGATCTTTTGGGATTATTCATGATTTGACATTTTTTTGTTGTTGCAATTCTTTAACATTGCGGAACTAACGTGCCAGCCAAGTCTTGCTGCATCAGTCTAAGCAAGTGGTAATCAGAAGTCGTAGTATGTCTAGTGAGTACGCTAGATGCGATAGAACTTCACATTCGAGCTGTTCAACAATGTATTCTTGACCACTTTTGCAAAATGTGACCGAAATGAGATTTTTAGTCAGTTCGTGTAGTAGCCACTTTTCACTCTTTGAGGCTTTTCTAATCGCTTATAAACGCCTAGAAACAGTTAGTTCATCAACTTCTAAGCTGTACAGAGGCTCCTTGAGAATTTGAGCTGAATTTCCGGTATTTTCGAATATTTATGATCCTCCAGGCCGTTCTTTGTCCTTGACACCGAAATCATCATTTTTAAACCATCGAAACCAAGAGCTACAATTTCGATATAATGGATTAGCTTCTTCATAAGCTTCTTAAAGCATT
The DNA here is from genome assembly GCA_000671755.1 of Glossina brevipalpis. Lineage (NCBI taxonomy): Eukaryota > Metazoa > Arthropoda > Insecta > Diptera > Glossinidae > Glossina > Glossina brevipalpis. The sequence continues at coordinate 108,451 of KK351191.1, forward strand.
TGATGACCTTTGCCATCAGAATTCTTCAAATCATGAATATAGAAAAAGAATGTAGAAAATGAATGTAGAAAATTCAATTTTGAGCGTTCCACGATTAGCGGCTGTATACATTGAATAATTCGATAAAACTAAATGGAATATTAAGCTTCTAAAAGTTTTTTTATAGTCTTCGACAGCAGATTTCTCCAAATTATGAAGGTTGAAAATGCATGTCGACAATGAATGTAGAAAATGTAATGTTTTGAGCGTTCCATCATTAGAGGCTGTATACATTGAATAATTCAATAAAACTAAATAGAAAATTGTTGTTTTGGGTAAAGAAAGGTCAAAATGATCGAATTCAACCCTTATTTACGTTAATATTTTCCAATACTTTAACACTTTTTTTTTGATAAAAACTTTTTCAAGCATCTAATAATTAATATTTCTAAATCTAAAAAGATCTTACAGCAGCAGTGAACTTATCTATATATAACCGGGAGTTGTGTTCATATTTCTTCATCACTCACACACACACACACACGCATATGCACACAATACCTTTACTTGACTCTACTAGAAGAAAATGAACTGTTCAAAAAGGTAAAATCCTTGTCATAACATTCGCAAACTAGGGCAACTAGGAATTCGATGTAATGTTGGTATGATTTGTTAACCAACCTAAAAAAAATTTGCTAAAACTAGAACTGCATAAAAGAAAAGGGAAAAAGTGTAACTCAACATATAGAATAGAGGTTCATTGCATATATTGTGTTTTATATAATATAATCCTCCTCCTCCTCCTCCTCCTTCACATACATGCATGCATGCATGTATATTTTTCTTCATATTTTTTGTGAGCCAACTAAACCAAAAACCAAAACAATTCATTTAAAATTTTCTTTCTTTCGCTAGTAGTATATTAGACAGAGAAAGAGAGAGATAGATAGATAGAGAAAGAGTAAAGGAATTACCCACAGCCTTCACTTAAAAAGGCGGTAATTAGATTTTCAAACTCATATTTGTGTGACATGTGTAAGAAAATGACTTGTGTGTATGTGTGTGTGTGTGTGTGTCTTTGCTCTTGTTCTAACCAACGCCAATACTGACTGTTGTTGCTACTACAGAAGTAAAGAAATGTTGTCAAGTGCACTAGATTAGTAAACGTATACATGCATACATACATATATAAATATACACACTCATGTGCTTATTATGTACAAGTATGTAGAAATTAATACGTAAATTTTATGATGTTATTGGAATTTATGTAGAGACAAAGCTTGCTCTATTTCCATTGTGCTGCTACAGTGTCTCTATAGCCAAAGTTTGATTTATAGCCCATCATCTATAACATTAATGCTAAATTGTAGTTTAAGTGGTACGTGTGTATGGGTGTGTGTATATACGTGTGTAAGTTCGTACGTAGGTACGTGTGCATGCACGTGTGGTTGTATGTATGTATGTATGTATGTATGTATGTATGTATGTATGTATGTATGTATGTATGTATGTATGTATGTATGTATGTATGTATGTATGTATGTATGTATGTATGTATGTATGTATGTATGTATGTATGTATGTATGTATGTATGTATGTATGTATGTATGTATGTATGTATGTATGTATGTATGTATGTATGCATCTAACGTATGTGTGTTTATGTCTGTGTGTGCACGTATGTTTCATTACAATATGTTTTTGTTTTCGTTTTTCTTCTTCTTCTTTTTATTTATTGCTTACCTATATGACAACGCGCGTTAATTAGAATAATTATTTTAAGTTTCAAAAAAGTGCGTTTGCGCAAAAATTTATCTTTTGTTTTTTTTTCCTATTTTGTGGTAAAAGATTTGTCCCAATTATGCTGTTGTTGTTATTGTTATTTTGTTTTTACATCTAAAACTTAACATGAGAGCGAAACTCACCTTTAGAAATCATGATTAAATCATAAGCGTCCTTGTGGTTTTTAAAATTCTTCTCTGTGTTTTTAAATTTTCAAGAAATTTCAAAAACGTACTTGACATCGTAAAATTCGTAAAAGGGAAAATTGCGAAAAATATTCTCGTATGAAAATGTTTTAGATGAAAGCTACAATGATTCAGAATACGATGAACTACAGATGCGTAAGTCCTCCCGCCTAACACTTTTTGGAGTGCATGTGATGATATAATTTTCGATGAGAATCCTTTGAAAATGTTTGAAAAAAAGAAACTGACCGCGTATATCTAAACTCGGAATTATATATCTTGCTGCTGATGAAAGTTAATGATTATGGAGTTTTTAGAGCTAAACAATTATATTGTAAGCCGTCTGGGATTGATCTGTATATCCAATTATATATTGTAGATTCTTTTCTCAAATAAATTGTATCTAGTATCTATAACCTTTAAGCTTTACTTAATACTTAATAATAAATGAAAATGATAATTATATTAAAAATAAAAGAATGAAAATTGTTCGTGTTAGACTAGATCCCGTCTCTAAAAAGGTGAAAAGGAAAAAATCGAAAATTTTGATTTTGAGTGAAAAGGATATTTTGAGTAAAATACATTGTGTATACAATTGTGTTTATCTTTTAAAATTTAACCATGCCTACAATTATTTTTTACTATCTCACTCCCGACTACTAATTAAGGAACGATTTAAGTTTAACGAAAAAAAATAAAAAAAAAAAGATTCGATTTTCTGAAAATTTTACTGTAGTTGTGTACAGTGTCGTTAAGATCTTCCACTTATATCACAAATAGGTATAGAGACATATAGGGAATTATTTTCAACTTATAAGATCAAAACATTCATAATAGAACGCTTCAATTATAGTCTCGAATATTTCAATTCAATTTTATTATATTTTGTTCACAATAGTTGTTTTTGTTCTTTAAAACAAAATGAGGAATATTTTTTTTAGTTTATTGTTAATTAGCATTAATGTTTTTAGTATTTTATGCATTAATTTGAATGTTTTTAATTTTTTTTTTTTTTAATTTTATTTTATATAATAATACTTATAATAAATAAATGCAAATGACCTTCATTAACGTTATTATCACTAACTATAATATTATTGTTAACAACACATATGTATGTGTTAATAGAATTTTTACTGAGTCGGATTTGGTGTAGCTACGTTATATTTTATTGTTATATTTTGTTTATTGCAGGTAATACTTTTTAAAAATTTTTTTAAATTTTTCTAAATTTTGAATATTGAAAAATTTTTCCCAAATTTACGCAAAATTTGATTTAAATAGAAAACAATGTTATTTTCTTTTTAATTGTAATTTCTTTTTTATTAAATCCTAATGTACATAGAATAGAATCAAATCGGACAAATGGCCTCCATGTCTTTGCTAGCATATATACGAGCATAATTCTGATCATCGGAAAGAGAGAAATACACGACCAGGAAATGTCTTATTCAGTCATTGAATTATTTCATGTGATGTGTGGCTTTAGGACACAGTCTGACTGAAACCACATCTTGTTCATATCATTCAAGTAGAAAGAACTGTTCTTTCATAATACGTTATCGAGTACGAGTAACAGTCAATATTTTGTACGAAATTGGCATACTGAGAACCACGAAACTTTCATTATTTTTTGTAATATTTTTCAACAATGAAAAATCGTTTTTTTCTTGTGTCATGCTCCCATTTCTTTTAACCCTAAACTGTCACCTGTCAGAGAGTTTTTTTTTTTTTTTATTGCCAACACTTGACTGCACAAATGGTGGCAAATTAAAATCTTACGTAAATGTTGAGACACCCTATTTGATTAGAAAATCTATAAAAAAATGTCTCTTAAACAAAATTTATATCATATTAGAGTAATATTAAGTAAAATTATTGTTTATCTCAGTCTAATTTTTTATTTTTTTTTTTTTTTCGCGAGAGGAGAGTATTGTGATATATGAAATAAACATGTGGTAAAAGAAATAAACAAATCATTTAATTAAAAGGGAATTCCACTGGGTTTTCGTGGTAACATTAAGTACAATTCGATTTGAACGACAAATTTATGTAGAAAATTATGTCGACCTATTCGATCTATTGGATAATTAAAAAGAAAAAATAATTCATTAATTCTCAATATTCGATTTAAACTCTTCACACAATGTGTGTGTGTATCCGAGTAAAAAAGGAATATGTAAAGAAAATAAAACAAGTAAGTAGCAGGAAGAAAGAAAATGTACATAATAAATGTAAAGTGTCGTAAGTACTTAAGTGTTTTCAGTTCTGTTTCTATTCTATTAGAATATTTGAATTATTTATCATTTATCATTTGACGTGCGTCTTAACGGTAACAATATATGTAGAATTTATGTAGAATTTATGTAGAATATATGTAGAATATATGTAGAATATATGTAGAATATATGTAGAATGTATATAGAATATATGTAAAATTTACGTGGAATATATGTAGAATATATGTGGAATTTATGTAGAATATACGTAGAATTTACGTAGAATTTACGTGGAATATATGTAGAATTTATGTAGAATATATGTAGAATTTTACTATAGCTACTGTTTAGCACAGTACAAGCTTTTTATAACAAAGACGAAATTTTAGGCAAACACTAAATCTATCTTAACGATAAATTTAGATGAAAAGTATTTAATATTACTTTTTTTTTCAAGGTTATGCGAAAACAAATTTGCAAATTTCCAGAAAAAGTTTGTAAAATCAATATATTTTTCCAATGCATTGTTTTGCGAACAAACATTTTCAAGAACGTTTGTTGTCATTATTAAATCAAAACAAAGAAGAATATTGACCGCGGTTAGACTGTGTACAGTACATATATTAAAAGCTGTTTTTATACATATTAACTGTTGATTATTTTTTTAATTAAAAGTTTGTAAACAAACAAATATATGTTCTTTTCACTAAAAATTAAATTATTTGCTTTCATCCATGCACACTTTTGCTAATTGCTAAGAAGATTGAGTTTTGTGGTTGCTTTATTTACATATTGAGGATGATTTTCTTATTGCGTTTTATTAATCATCATCATGACTGTTTTTAGCAACCGGTTTCTTTAATTTATTCTGCCAATTAGTAGTTAGTAGTTAACTGGAAGAAATCTGACATTTTAATTTAAGTACAAATTTTTTTTTTTTATTATTTTAATGTGCCGGTTACGTATCACTCATATCCAATTCAAATTAGACTATAACTCGAACGTGTGGATGGAAGCTTTCCAAATCTAACTTATCGCTTATTGGACGACACTTTGTTACAACTCGTCGTACTTTGATCGTATTGTCCACCAACGTACCAGCAATGGTCCGCTTTTAAGTCCAATGTATGCAAATATTACTCTCTGTTTCCGTCTCTCGTTCTACCTATAAGCCCTTCTAACCAGCATCGCGTCAGCACTTGTAAGGGACATTCCCTAAGTAGCTGGTCGGTCATGTACGAAGTTTAAAGTCAATACAATTTCTTTTTTACTCTATTGTATTCTTCTCGATATAAGCTTGGCCAGAAAAATGTATTCTTCACAGACGAGGCATGAACATATTATTTCGTGCTTATAGTTGCAGCGTGAGTTTTAAGCTCGGCGTTCGCGATACTAAACTCCGCCGACGTAGACAATCGTGCAATTGTGCCATTGCAGTTTTCGAGTATTTTTTTCCTCTGAGATTTGCATATGACTAATAGTCGTGTGAAGTATAGTTAGGAATTAACGTCAGCGCGAACTTGCAATTTGATGCAATTTTACTGTTGCACTCATCGAGTATCCTTTTCTCTGAGATTTGCATATGATTAATATCTCTATGTGGTCTAATAAGACGTTCACGTTAGTTCAAACTTCATTCGTTCTACTGTGAATGTGAATGTAGCATTCATTTGAAAAGCTGACTTCTCATGCCCAAATTTTCATGCAAATTAATGACTACATTGTCTTACGATAACAAGAATAAATTTTGCAGTATTTTTTCATTGTTTTCTAACGTAATTAACTCTTTCAAGTGTTTACCGTATCCAATATTTATCATAGTATCAGATGTCCATACGCCCCCATTTAAAGTCAACGAACCATCGATCTAATGTTCTTTTCTAGGTTGCCTCCACAATTTTCAAGCTAAGGCAGATTTTGAAAGGTTTTTTTATCTTTAAAAAAAAAAAAAACGAAAAAACGATAAAATAATATCTATGTATCAATCAATGCCGGAAATTGTTGATCGATGTATTAAAAGCATTGGCGACATTCATCCTTGACATTTTTTCTATTCTCTTGCTTTCGATTAACATAAATATTATAATCTGCTCTATCATAAAAATTAGCATAAGTTAATGAATACGAGTTTTGTACAAACGCACGTACAGAGATGAAAAATATCACAAAGAACGAATGCATAATGTTATCCGGAATCTTTCATTTTCTAATCATCGTCTTCTTCTTTTTCTTCGTTTTAAAGTATTCAGTAAATAATAACAGATTATTTTGTTACGTTGCCACAATACGAATTTTTATAATTGTGTTTTTATTAATTTTCTATAGATTTTGTGTACAAAAATACTGAGAAGAACAGAGAGATGAGACACACAATGCATTTTAGTACATTTAAGATCGAAATTGGAAGTTTTATATATTTTGAGATATATATGCATTTATCTCCTGCCCCTTCTACCTTATACTCTAAGCTAACTAAACGCTGTATTCTTAGTTACGTCGCAACTCCCAACGCATGACTTAAATCACTACGAATTTTATATATGAAAACTAATATTAGAATATTTTGTGTTGCAACAATTGCTTACTAAAATATTAGTTTGGGGAAAAAGAAAACGCATTATTTTCCAATTCGAAATGTTAAATAAAGTCCTGAAGTTCATATAAGATTGGATGGATTTCTTTTTCCCGAAATTAATATTACAAATTTATATAAAATAAAAAATATATTACAAAAAAAAAAAAAAAAAAACGCATTATTTTCCCTTTTAACACTAGCGATCGGTCACAATGCCGGAAAATACCCCTAAATGAGTTGGAGCTAAAAACGCAAAGGAAGTTAATGTTTCCTGTTAAACTTGTAATTATTTGTACCCTCTACTCTACTCTACTCTACATACACAGTAGAGTTCTCTCATTCAAAGCTTACAATCTAGTTTGTACATCCGTGTGTACGTATATGTCAATACATTTATTTAATTGACTTCGTAAATTTCTGCAGTTTAAACATTTAATAGAGCACTGTAGTAGTAGTGGCGTGCAACCCAGTGAATGAATTGTTTAATTTTTTTCATTGGTTGATGTTGGTTCATACGCGTTATTCGGTTATTCGGCTAGTGTTATACAAAAGCCGAAAGTTAAACTATGGATGCCTTTACTTTAACTAAATTAGGTCAACATCATCAAGCTAAACTGTGTTAATTGTTCAACGTTTCATTTTTATTTTTCGTATTTTGTACACTTAATACTTAAACACTTAAGATTACATTTACGATTTAGTATTAAAAAAAAGTATACGATATATAAATGAAGCTGTGCTTCATAAGTATGGATTTATTTGATGAAATTTGAAAAATTTGTTTGATTTTATTTTACCCAAAACTAAAGGTTAAATAATATTTGATTCAAAAAGCAGACAGAATTAAATGAAAGGAACAAAAAAAACGGATTTCAAAAAATACAAAATTTGTCTATTGTTCACTGTTTATTATTCACTTGTCAGTTTCAATTGTTAAAGTCTACAAAAAAAATTGAAAAAGACAACTGATACTAGGGGGTGGGTTCATCATTTAACTTTTTGGCAGTCAGTTTCTCCGTTAAAATATAACTTTGGTAAGAATGGTAATGATTTTTTTTTATCCTCAATATATACTAATGCAAATTGCTAAGTGACGCCAATCCTCCACAATCTCTTACAGAGTTGTATTTTAACGTAGAAAGTGCCTGTCAAAAAGTTACATGATGCACCCTTAGTATTGCGTATTGATTGTTGAAAAACGCAAAAAAAAAAAGATAGAGGCAAAGGTATGAATAATAATTCTCGATATTCAAATATTTTCTTTCGAGTTGGATTAGATCGCTAGACTTTCTTAGGAGTTAACACGATTGTAGCATCCTAATGAAACGCATATTTTTGGCAGTCTTTTAGAAATGGAAGTAAAGTTAATAAATATTTAAGTGTCAACACAAAAAAAATGTATTATTTTTTCAAAAAATTTTTTAAATGGCAACACCACAATTATTCTTGCCAGGCATCTTGAATTTAAGGTACCCTGCAGACATAATGCAAATGTGCTAAAAAAAAAAAAGAAAAAAATTATTTCATTTCCATACCTATAGCTAAAGTAGTAAGTAGGGGCTATTATTAGATGTAGCATTTTGTCTCCGCAGTTTTTTTCTGATATTCAAGACTTTCTTGCAAAAAAATACTGATTTTATATTTGCTATTCAAAAGGTTGTCTATCGTTTGGCTATTGCTTTCTGTCAGTTTTAAATAAAATATGAATCTCGTAAGGAAAAGGCCACTACCGTTTTGGGGGCTGTGAAAGAAACCATGTTATTTTTGAGTATGGTTAGTCCATAATAAGTAATAAGTAATCGATTGTAATCAAAGTTAATCAGAAAGACTAATAATGTCTGCTGATAAAAAACAGGGAGAATAACACATTCCAAGTTAGTACTGCAAAGTTTTCCTGGGCGAACTTTGGAGCCGATTTGTCGTATTGAAAGCTCACGCTATCATGACTTTTAACATATAGTGCCGGTTTTATGTCTCAATCGAGTTAGTTATTCTTGATAGCATTCTTTAATGATGGTTCCATTGGGTTAGAACAACAGCGGGGCATGATGTGCCAAACCCAACTGAATTTATCTTCTAAGGTGACCTTTCCAATCGAGAATAACTTCGCGATGCGGAAACAAATCGACTAACATTTCGATGGGATATGGTTGACAAATTTTTAAACTTATTGTATTGTCTACATCTGTTTATACCGCTAACGCCATCTACTGGAGAATGGCGGAGATAAAGTTGTACACCTATTAATAATATTAACTTTTATATGATTGGTACGCATTTGAGTGAAAAAGTTCAATTTTTTTTAATAGAAAAAAGGAAATCTTTTGTTAATAAAAAATGTTTAAATTGACTTTTTGAAAATTCCTCACGTACCTTCGCTATGATTCAAGAAATAAATTCTTAGATAAAAAGAGAACAATGAGATCACCAGCAATCAAGACTTCGCCCTATTTTCTTAAAAAAGATGAATTAAATGGTAGGTCTAGTAATTTTAATAAAATTAAAAATTTAAATGATATCAAGTTCGTCAAGATGTTCATAAGATTAGATGGCTCCAAATACGAGTTCCCGGGCTCCAGGTGAAAAGGTATTGCAAGAGTTTATGTTTAATTTAAAGATTTCGTCTGCAATTGCAATTTGGCAGCCTAGATTTCTTAAGGATCCACATTGGTGTATTGCAACAGTATCTTCCAAGTGAATTCTTTCAAATGTTTTGATCTTGATTGTTTGGATATAATGGAGTGCAACAAGATTAGGATTAACATGAGAGTAATTACGGATGAGAGTATTGATGGTTCTTTTCGTTAATTTTGTCTTTAAGTTTTTTTTTTTTTTTTTGAATATATTTTTGAAAGGGTAAATCTATTCGATATATTCAATGGTATTAAAGCGACAGGTTTTTCTGCTAGATCTGTTCGCTCATTTCCCAAGACACCAATATCAACCTACGGAACTCTCTACGTACTCCTATAGAGAATATTATTTTAAAGATATTGTTACGAAAATTGCCTCTTTTGGTTTTTACTTTTAAGGCTCAGTTCGTATCTCTGAATCGCGAAAAGTTTCGATTTTGGTTATGTACAATTTTCTTTCTTTACGAAGTAATATTTACAAACACAATTATTTTACAATTTATTACAAAGTAATTATTTCTTCAACAATTGTTTACTCCTCTATTATTCTTCAACTCTCGGGTGTTATTTCTCGACTGTATTGTTCTAAGCAAAATGCTCTGCTTATAAACCTTACGAATATCACAAACTCTACATACCTTCTGCTTTTAACCTGAATTCGTAGTTTCATTAATCCCTTTCATGTCAGGTTTCGCGGAAATTCTTTGCTAATCTTTGCGTTTATTACCATCTGCCAATATGTCTTTTTATGACTGTCGTAAGTATTGCATTCCAAGGAATTTCCATCCCTTAGACTTATCAAATTTGTTATAGATGCCGTTTATCTGTTTGTGATTTTCGTAACAATATTATACAAAAAATTCGAAAAAAAGTGAAAATTTTAGGATTTTTCATGGGCCATTTTGAAAAATAGTATTTCGAGATAAGGGTTTTAAAAGGTTTTGAAATATTTTATATATATTTATCACCAAAAATTTTATATTATTATTATTATTATTATTATTTTTTTATCTATTAATCTGCAATTCCAGGGCAACAAAACTGTCCTTACATGTGAAAATACTCACTCTTCCTTATTCTCTTTCTTCGAATATTTTATTTTATATTTTACATACATATTTTTGAAAGAGTTCTCTTCTATGCCTCTGCTTAAAACAGAATCTCACATTTTATGCTTTGCAGAGAAAATGGGCAAAATAATGTATCATTCAGTAGTCGAATACATAATGAATAACACAAAAACTTCTTTAAAAACTTTTAAAACTTTTCGTGGTATAGGAGTTGAAAGCTTTCGAATCGCTCTCAGCTTTATATCTATTCAATGCTCGTTTTGACGAAACTACATTAAACTATCTTTTTTCAAGATGTTTTTAAATCGAATATAAACTAAAGGCATCTTTTGTAATGTATTAGAAGAGAACTTAAAAACTAACACTTACCAACAGGCAGGATTCAGTTGAGAAAGGAAGTCTTTTTAAAGTGCTTGATGATTGAAAGTCTGAAATTGAAAGAAAGAATTTTTTTTTTTTTTAAATAATTAATTGTAGTCTATATATTCTAAGCGTCTGTTAAGTTGATAAAAGAAAATTGATTTTTTTTGTGAAAAAATTTACGATGAAATATTTACCCCTTAAAGGATGCGAAAGTAATTTTTAATTCATATAAACATTAGATGACTTATTAAGAGGATTTTTAGTTGTTTCCTCTTACTTTTCGTTTTTAGTTAAAAATCTATTTCTAGTACCTTTAAGGTATCTATAGGCGATATTATATCAATTATAGGGAGTACTAAAGATTTGAATTTTTTTTTTTAATTGTAATTATTAGGATAAGGCAGAGGTTTAGAGAGTAGAATAGGATGTATAGAGCGTTCCAAAATTTATACAAGTTTTGAATTAAATAGAGAGAAAAGAGTTATTTCTATTTAATTATAATTTTTTTTTTTATGGATTCATAATGTGCATATAAAACAGGGTTATATGCGGAATAGCATATTAGACAAATGGCCTACACAACCTTGCTAATACATTCTCAATCTATTATCGAAATTGTCTATGATCACTTTGAATAAATATGGTCTAGTTTCGTTGATTCAGGTTTGAATTTTCTCCTCCAATGCATGTGTGGTTGGCGCGTAGACCTCTTTGACTTCAAATAATTTTACAAAAGGAAATCCATGGATGCAATTCCGACTTCCGACTTCTCACTGTATTTTGTACGAGATTTGCGAATCTTAGCATAACTGATTCAAAAGCTGAGTTATCATGAAAAAAAAGCTCTATATACGGCATTCCAAAATTTAAGCAAGATTGGAATTAAATAGAGAACAGAGTTTTACATTTTATTCAAACTTTCCATTACTCGTTGACATAAATTTGGCTGAATTTTAGCGTGTTGATACTGTGTTGAATCTTCTCCTGCACTGATAATTGTTGACTTTTCGATGTAGACTTTTGACTTAAGTAACCTCACACAAAAAGAAACCCAATAATGTTAAATCACAAATATTTCGACCGCATTTTGTACGAAATTTGCGAACTGTTTCTGCCAAATTTTCATCATTATTTTTGAAATATTTTTCCACAATGAAAATGCTTGGTTCTCTTGCGCAATCCTAACTCTATACTGGTAGCTGTAAGACTGTTTTTTTTTTCGACTGCCAACACTTCAATTTTAATTATAATTAAATCTTCTTCTAAGCAACTTCACTCGTTTCCTGTTAACATTTCTCTTAAAGTTCGTAAGTTAATGTTTTAATTTGAATTCTTTAATCTTCTTTTTAATCTTTACATACTTTCCTGCTGTAAAATTGTTTAACTCTATTATTATCTCCTTAGTTTAGGAAATAGTATTTTGAGTTCTTTTTGGCTTACGTGAAACTTAATTCGAGAAATGTTTAACAACTCGGCGAAATAACCGTCTAAAGGCTAACAAAATATTTCCTACAGGGAAATGGACTCAAGATATTTCCTATAGGGGAAGATTCATTTGGTGGGGTCAAGATATTTCCTATAGGGGAAGATTCATTTGGTGGGGTCCAGATGTTTCCCGTAGGGGAAGATTCATCTACTGGGGTGAAGATATTTTCTATAGGGGAAGATTCATCTGGTAGAGTCATAAAAGACTTTTCCTCTTTTATCAAATAAGGTAAACGAAAATCAAAAGTGGATACAGTCATTTAACTCTTAGCGTGTTTTTATAGATCCTACAGCAGCGCCCTCTTGATCGGTAAACCACTTATGATCGGAAAACCACTTATGATTTATTTATTACGCCATGAGAACGAACTTAATTGACAATGAGCAGGATCTAGGACTATTTTGCTAAAGACAAGAACGTTCCTACAAAATATAAACTTTTATTTCAAAATACTGGGACTGGGAACTTGCTTCAGAATGGCGATAAATTTACTGTTTTAAGTTTGCCTATAATATACAACTATTTTTCGAAATCCTATTCATACAAGAGTGCTTATGAGAACTAAGCCTTCTTATCCCTTAATGCCAACAAAGTAAAATTCTTGATATTTTATGATAAAAAATAATGAGTTCAATTCATTAAATAAAAAATAAAAAGAGTTCTTTGACGATAAATTCATGTGAATAAATTTGAATTTTACTTTTTTCACATTTTGAGCCGCTGTTTTAACCATGAAAGTGATACATTCTTTTACATTGGGAACAAAATTTTAATTTTTGTATATATTTGATTATGAAAATAAATAAAGAATTATATTAAGCGCAAAATATTGATGTGAGGTATTTATTGAAGAACCTTGTCTAACTAGATAATAATAATTTTTAACATGTATGTGTATATAGAAATGAATTCATAGATATTAAGTTATTTACCAGTTGCATCTAATATGGGGGGGAAAAAAAATAATAGAAAAAATACTGTGCACATAAATATTCTCATGTATAAATTTGTGAAAAAAAAAGTTATTCTTTATATATATTTCCGGATTTCACAGGGAGGAAGTGTTTATCTCAGTTGATTTGCTAAGATCATTATATTTGCCTTGAATATCGCGCGCGAAGATCTTAAAGTATTTGTAATCACTTACACAAAAAAATTAAAATATATAAAAAAATAATTATCGATATATTAGAACTTTTCAGCAAATTTTTCTCAAATTTCCTGCTTCATTATTTTTATCATTTTTTTTATCGTGTTTGACGAGATGATTATGTAAAAGCACAATTTTTTATTTTTCTTGTCCGTGAATAGCGAAGATTCAAATGTTTAGAATTTTAGAACAATTTACGGGAAATTATTTTTCACTTTAATACTTGTTTGGGGACATCTTTTATCGAACATTACGAGAATCAATTAATTCTCTCTGTAGCAAATCTTTTCTACTTATAAACCTTTTAAAAATTACAAAATATTTGCATCATCTTCTGCTAGGGTTGTCGATGCTTCATTTTTTACTGAATTTATTGGGATATTTTTGTGAATCTTCATACCTGGTCGATTTTCCAGCAATTTTCATTACTCGTTAGCTGCACATAACGCACAAACATTTGAAGAATTTTGTTTTTCTTTCATTGAGTCCGATTTTATTCTCATTATGCAGTTCCTTTTATTTATAATATGTTTGAAGATAGAAAAATGATATAAAATCCTATGAACAAAAAAACTTACGATCAATATTTTTTTCTAACTTGGTAGCATTGTGACAGATATCTGCGCTAACTTTCAGATCATAAATGTCTTTTATGTTTCAGGTGCTTTTGGAAAGTATTTTCTATGACTTTTACAACGCATGTTACGATATGATTTTTGACTATTAATCCAGAGATTATAGATGAGACTTGTATTTACGTATACGAAGAAAACAAAAAAAAACACAACAAAACAATCGATCAATCAAGTGAATATTATACAAAAGTGAAGCCAAAAATTGATAAAGTGATCCCAAAGTTGCTCAAAAATCAAAGTGATGATAACAGTTTTCTTCTCCGATTAACGTTGTATTATGCACCATGAATTCCTTTCGCCTGGTGAAACTGTTAGCGTGTGATTTGGAATAATAATTATATGTAAAAAAAAAAAAAAAAATTAATTGGTCTTACTTTTTGACCTAAAGATGACATCAATTATTGACATAAACACACATTACTTCTTCTTCTAAGTTTTCGTCTTTTAAAAATCTATGGGTAATGGCGAACAAAAACCCAAATGTAAACTTATTTCTATAATTTACGAAGCCCTTGATGCATATTTCTATGATTTGCAAATGGAAAGAAAAATTTAATAGAGCCGTATCCTTAATATCCTTAATATCCTTAATAGAGCCTTATCCTGTAAAAAGGGAAGAATAACAAGCATTATCTATATCTGTAGGATCCCTATTCAAGTTTATAAACATATATACATAAATATATGCATTATAGATATACACATATATACAATGGACAAATTAATATGAACATCTGATTTATATACAATATTTATTTATTAATAATGTGTTGGGGACACCTTTTATGAAGCCTTCCGCCATACTGTTTGTGTCAAAACAATATTACTCGAATCAGTATTGACTTCCGTTTGCTACGTTTATCGTAGTTTTACCGTAGTTTTATCTTGTCTGGCAACGATCCTTTTTAATGTTTGTCTATCTCTGTCAATTAAATTCGTGTTTCACCCAATCGATAAGAATGAGACTAATTGACAACACCAAATTTTGAATAATGAGGAAAATTTTTCTAAGTTTTGAACAATGTTTTATGTAAGCTGTCATTGCCGTCAATACGTTCGTATTTGAAACGTGAAACAGTTCAATTGTATTCGTCACAGACGCTCTCGCTGACCAAATACCACTGAATTGTCCCCTTTTTATGGCTAAGAGGTTATGTATTTTAAGGATTTTTTTTGTACCGTCGCAAATCAAAATGTGTAATACACTGAATAATAACGAAAACGATTTGGCAAGTGAACTGTGTAATATACAGTTGTCGCATTATTTGCATGAAAGCAACATTGCCAACATGCAACAATATGGTATTATATTACATAGTGTTCATATTATTTTGTCCCACCTCTATATATAAATATACATATATAGATATATAAATATATACATATATATATAAATGGATCTTCTTCAGAGAAGGTAGAAGAGAACTAGAGATTAGGTTGCAAAAATCCATTAAGCTTAAAAGAGAGTGTTTATTGAAAAATCAATGTATTCTGACTCATTAAGTGTGTCTCAGATTTTGCTTTTAATCATCTTGCATATATCTATACACGAGCCAATGATCTAAGTAAGTGATGATTTAATGAATGTCGTGAAATGTTTTAATTGAAGAAAAAGTTATAAAAAGTCAAGGCACATTAATCAGGCAAGTGTTAGAAAATTTTCTCTACAAACTTCTACGTTGCAAAAAATGTTAATTCAATTAAAAATATGAATACAATCGAATAAAATGTCGGTGTGATTCTATTTCATTACTTTTCGCATTAAGATGAGTATTATAAGACACTTGTGAATATTTATTATTATTATATTTATTTATATATGTTTGTTGTGCAAATATATATAAGTACCATCCAAATCTACGTTACAGAAAAACTCAAAGTTACTTTTTGACTACGGTACAAATTTTTCATTTAATTAACTTTTTACTTTTGCGATAAAATATTTCTACTTCTAGTACTACGTTTCTGATAATAAAATATTTATTTTTAATGCAAATTTAAAAAAAAAAAAAAAAAATCATTTGCAAAAGCTTATCGGTCCTTAGAAATTAAAAAAAAAAAAAAAAAAAAAAAAAAAACAAATATTCTTGAAAGAAATATATTTTTGTTAAGTCCGAGACCTGGATCCGTGATCCATTGATACAATTAAGAAGAAAAAAAAAACAGATTGATACTACTTTAAAACATCATGTGGCCATAAAAAAATTATAATTTTATAAATTTCAGACAATACTAGTTTAGTTAGAATTTCAAATTTTTACGATTTTGCCCTACAAAGATCTTAGCAAAAAATATCTTAAATTTTGCAAAAGCAAAAAAAAAATAAAAGGAAAAAAATTCTGACATAAAACAAAGAATAACAAGAATTCATTATGATAGAGTTATGCGCATGTAAAATATAATTTTAGAGATAAAATATTTGTCGGTTTAACTAACATACTGTCGTCCATCCTTATTCCGATTAAGAGATGGTCTAGATAAAATAAATTTTTAATTAATCATAAGCAATATTTCTTAGGAAAAACTTAAGATTTTTAATTTTAACACATTTTAATACAAATTCGATCATGTGCCAGCTAATTAACTAACTCTAACTAAATAATGAACAATTTTTCACGAAAACTTTAACGTGTTACAAACTTAATGATAAAATGAATATAACGCAAATACAAAATTCAAATAAATTTAAATAAGTATTTGTTAATCATGTATAGTGTGATAACAATTTTCATATATTTCTGTTTATATATACAGAGGAAAAGGTAAATACAAAGAGAGAAAGAACAAGAAGAAAACTGAGGGAGAGACAGAGAGAGAGAGAGAGAGAGAAAGAAAAAAAAAAGAGAGCGAGAGAAGGTGGTAAATAATTTCCAATAAAATAAACTAAAATTAAAACTGAGAGAGAGAGAGAGAGGGAGAGAAAGCTTAAAAGATGTACCGTAAACTATGCTCTTTCTAATTTTCTCTCTTTCTCTCACTTTGCATTTGCTTTTTCTAGTTTACTTTACACTCTCTCTCTCTTTCACTGAGATACATGAAAATCTTTTTTACGCATACAATCATAGCTTTTGATTTCTGTAGATACATTTGTATCTAACCTAAATGTGTACGTTTGCTGTCTTAGATCGTGTTAAGTAATACATATAGGGGCGAAATAGCCAGCCAGCTAGGCAAGCAAAACAAGACTGTCAGTCATTTAGCTCGTTAGGCTGGCGTTTACCATAAAAAAAAAAAATAAATAAATAAAAATATTCTCTACATTTTATTATATACTCGGAGATATATTATATATATATACATACGTACGTACATATATACATATGAGCACAGATATCTCTGTTAAACGGCTAATAAATGCAATATAAAAAAAAAAAAAAGAAAAAAAAACATATTTGGTTGTATTGGCTACTTATTCGTCATAGTTGAAAATATTCTCAGTTCAGTTGTGTTTTTACATTGAAACCATCTATACTACGCTACCTTAATTCATACACATAATAAAGTATAAAAAAATATTAAAGAAAATAATATAAATACATATATACATATATAAATATATATATATATATATATATATATATATATATATAAATATAAAAATATATATATATATATATACACGTATATAAATATACATATATTTATATATATATATATATATGTATATACGTACGTATTATAGATAGAATAATAATAAAAAAATTCCCTCGCACGTAAATGCTTTAAATTCACTTCATTAACGTTAAATAATCTAAAGCGTTCGTTCTAATCTTCAAAAAAAAAAAAAAAAAAATCCATGCATATAAAATAATAAAATATATATATGTAAAAATAACAACAATAAAAAAAATTGTGGTTATGGTCGTCGTTCGTATATATAGTGTTAAACATATATATACATATATATATACATATATGTATGCATGTATATATGCATATGTATATATATGCACTAGGCAGACTTCGTAACACGTATAAGTATTCGCTCACAAAACTAAGCATTGAAGCACGCATACCAGAGCAAATAAGAATTAAATAAATACATAATAAAAAAGAAAAAAAAAAATTAAAAAGTAAAATATAGAAAAAAATAAAACGAGAAAGAAAAAAAAATATATGTGAAAATTATACATATAAAAAAAAAAAAAAATTTTTTTTTTTATGCGTTATTTGAATTAAATCGTTAGTCCGCGCGTTTTTATCTTTTGAAATTTTTTTTTTTTTTTTGCTTCTTCCTTTGGTCTTTTTCGCATATTTGACATGTGCGTGCGTGAATAAACGACATTGTGGTTGATGTGTGATATGCTCTAAACTCACGCACACACTCATACCACACACACAGCTAGAGAGAAATAGAGAGAGACACACAGATATACTGTGACGCTGACTGTGTGTGTTTGTGTGTGTGTGTGTGTGTGTGTGTATTTATTTAATATATACACGTATGTACATCAAACTTTAGTCTCATTTAATATTAGAGTATTTTCTTGGGTGCGTCGGTGTGTGCAAATATCAAATATAATACAGGGGTCGAAAAAGTTGTATTAGAAATTCGAAAAAATCAACGAAGAGAAATAAATTTACAAAAAATGTTTATATAATTCGAAGTTTCGCTTTTGCTCAATTGCGATTTGAATATTAAATAAAAAAAAAAAATAAAAAAAACAGCAAAAAAAAATCGAAGTACAAATCATATGCTTTTGAATTCCTTTTAGAGGAGAAGAAGAAACAGGTTTACTATATATCCCCGCCTCTCTATATATCTCTAATATCTCACTTGTGCTTTTTCCCTCTAAAGCAACCTTCGCACATATATATATATATATGTGTGTTTGTTCATATATATATATGCATACTTATTTACTTCTAATGTAAAGATATGAAAATGAAACAACGAGACTCCAAGTTTTTTAAAATTATTTTTCTATACAATTTTTCGTTGATATTATAGCATATTTTTTTATCGCAACTTCTCTTTCTTTTTTTTTTTTTTTTTTAAATATTAAAGTTTGATTTTTATTATAAGACAAATTATCCTTATATGTCAGTTATTAATGCTTATGTAGGCCGCCTCCTTCATTCCATCGCCTCCTTTATTCCATCTCCTTTTTAGTCTTTTTCATGCACACAATATAAGGAACATATGTATGAAGGAATTTTGTACTTTTTTTTTTGTATTTTTCATTTGATTAGATTTTAAAATTTTTGTAAACAAATAAAACTAAAAAGATTAAATATTAACTTTTTTCAAGCTTAAGTTAGAAATTTTTAATAAATTGTTTTCGATAACAAATATTTTAAATAATAAATAGTTTTGTGTCTAGAGAATTTCTTTTTTGAAACATTTGTAGAATTGTTTTTGTTTTTTGTGGTACATTTCATCAAATATTTATTTATATTTGATTTCGGGAAGTTTTTATAGATCTATTCTATTATAAATATTTTAATAGATTCGCTTAATTTTTTTTCATTTTTTTTAAAATTTTTTTATATATTTTTTTTTCTAATAAGAATCGAATGGTTTCATTGAAAAAAAATCAAAACTTGATTTTTTTTTTTTTTTTACCGAATTTCGCAAATGAAACTCCCGCATATACTTAGATTTTTTGTTTTTTTTGTTTTCTCTAATAGTTGTCGATATGGAGCCTATATACTATATATCAGTATTGACGGGGTCATCCTTTAATAAAGAAAATTGTGTAATATTTTATTGTTATTGTTACTGTTGTTATTTTTTTTTGTAGTATTTATTTGAGGTGATGAGCACGGCTAAAATCGTCTCAATTTGTCCAACGTCCAATTTGTTATTTTTCGTTCTTGTTGCTACGATTATTTCAAGGACATTGTTTGTAGTGCACTTGCCAATTATATCTCACTCATTTTATCTTAAAAAAAAAAAAAAAAAAAAAAAAAAAAAAAAAAAAAAACACAAAGGAAAACCAATAAAATTACGCAAAAAACACTAAGTAAATACATAAAAATTATTTTGTAAATATCTGTATACAATCGCAATACGAATACAACATAAAAACCTAATAAAAACCATCATCAGCATCATCATCATCAGATAAGAGGACAAAGCGAATGGTGTGAATTTGCATTTTGAGTGCCAACGCAGAAAATCTGATAAAAGAATCCAATTGAAAATTATCACACAAAACATAACAAAATATGTATAAAAGTGCATAAGTAAATGTTGAAGTTTAAATTTATGAACTACGGATTGAAAACATTTAAATTATTGATGAAAACTATTGTTCTACTCGCGTAATATGACAACGATGAAAAAGTGAAATGTATATGTTTCATACTGAGTCTTTGTTATATAAATCATTTATGATTTATTATAAATATAATTGGAACCATATTTCACTCCTTCATATTTTTTTTTTTTTTTTTTTTTTTGAAACTTCAAAGCAAACTGCAAATCGATACTTGGTTCAGGTCAAAAGTTATTTATTTATAAAANAAAAAAAAAAAAAAAAAGCTTATTTATATTTTGCATTTTGCGACAAAAAAAGATGAGACTTTTGTGTATAAAAACAACATATGTGTCTTATAAGCAGAAAACATAACAGTACACAAGAATGCGCAAAACATTCCAAAAATCCAATGTGTCTATGCGCTCATCTAGGTATTCCTATGTGCATTTCATTTTTTTTTTTTTTTTCTTTTTTTTGGCACGTGATACAAATTTTATCTGTTGTTAATTTAATTTGTTTAAGTTATTTCTTGTTATTTGACTCATTTTTTTTTCTTGGTTGTAATTCATTGTAATTGAATGAAAATTAATAAAATAAATATTTATTTCGCTCTTCCGTAACTATCATGCTTCGTCATGCTTCGAAAATATCGTGGATTTCAATTATATTACTTTTAGGATTCCGTTGCACCTAATTTCTATTTGTAGAACTTTTGTAAAAAAAAAAAAAAAAAAAAATTTCGGTTCAGTCCACTTAGTAGACAGCTTGTGTTTTTTTTTTGCCCTGGGCCCTTCAGCGAGTCGATTTAATCTGTTTTCTTTTCTTCTTTTGTTTTCAAATAATTTTAAATATTTAACATAATATATATAAAAACATTTTTCAAATTTTTGTGAGGTTTTCATTTTTTATTTTAATTCTCTGCTTAAATTTGTTTTTACTTTGGGCCTGATCAAGATCAGTTAGATCGGCAAATACAAAGGTAAGAAGAAATGTATTTGCCTTGAGATAAATTTGAAATTTTTGCAATTTTTGTTTCTTAGGTTTGATTTAGCCGCCGTATGTTTGTTAAGACTAGTTAGTTAGTAACATATTTGTAAATAATTCCTTTTTATAGTTCCGGCGATGTTCCATAATAATTTTCAAATAATTGAAAGCTTTTTACACATTTTGAATATTGTAAAGGCCGAGCTTTTGTGAGCATACTTAGATAATTTTCAAAAAGTTAGGCTTTTATATTCTTATAGTATATCAGATATCGATTCATGCAAATTCTGCGAAGCAATGATAAGAACGTCCCAAAACATCTTGGGGAAAGGAACGACCATATCTGAGGAATCAGATACTAGAGATTTAATGAACGCTATAACGCCCAGATGTAGTGTCGTACTCCCGAATCAAAGAAGTTAGTGAAATTCATAAAAAGAGTCATAAACATCAAGCGCTAGAAGGATTTTAGACCATGGATCTTATAAGTCACGATATATTATATAAAATTCAAACCAAAGAAGGTGACGGAATTTATAAGAGTCATAAACTTGGGCGACTATGACCATGAGCCCTAGACAATAGACCTTGTAGGTCACAATACTTAATATAATCCAACCAAAGAAGGTAACGAAAGTCATACGATTCATAAACCTGGAGGACTATGGCCATGGGCTCTAGACAATAGACCTTGTAGACCGCGATACATTGTGTAACCCAATCAAAGAAGGTGACGAAAGTCATAAACCTAGAGGACTATGACCATGAGCCCTAGACAATAGACCTTGTAGGTCGCGACACAACCAAAAAGGGTGACGAAATTCATTAGAATCATAAAGCTGGAGGGCTCGGGTCATGAGCCCTACACAATAGAACTTGTAGGCCGCGATACATTGTATAACCCAACTAAAGAGGGTGACGAAACTCATAAGAATCATAAAACTGGAAGGCTCGGGCCATGGGCCCTAGACAATAGACCTTGTAGGCCGCGATACATTGTATAAACCAAACAAAGAGGGTGACAAAATTCATAAGAAACATAAAGCTGGAGGGCTCGGGCCGTGGACCCTAGACAATAGACTTTAAAGGTCACGATACAAACTAAAGGGGGTGAGAAAAGAATCTAAGAATCACAAAACTGCAGGTTTAACGCCATGAAACTTAGACAATAGGTCGCGATACATTACATTACCCATCCAAAGAAGGTGACGAAATGATTAACAATCATGCAACTGTAGGGTTAGACCTATGGGCCCTAGACAGTAGATCACGATACATTACATCAAGTTTTTTATTTTCTAACTCAACTCTCGATAGCTTGTAAACATTAATGCAATCTAAGGAATTTCAATAATTGAAATTTTAAATATTTTAAAAAATTTTTCCAGTTAGGTAGTTAGGGTTTTTGCTTTTCAAGCACCGAAATCAATATTTTCAATGCGAATTCTATATGATTTGTTCAAGTTAAAGATTATGTATCAATGTCGGGTGTCTTCTAAAAATTCCAAGGCACTTTGAAAATTAATCATAACTGCTTTGTATATTTGAAACATATAGAAACTTTTACGTGTTTTTTTTTTTTTTTAAATATATTTTACGGTCTTGAAGCAACTTAATTAACTTTTCTCACTTTTATTATATAATATTTTTCATTTCTACTACGTTATTGAAAGTATTTTAAATACGTGAAAATGTAAAGTAAAAAAAAGTGTTTTTTTCTCATTCATTTAAATGAATAGTTTTTCTTATATTTTGTATTTTTCAATATTTTAGCTTCGATGCATTTCTTTTTCGTTACGCAAATAAGACTTTTTTTTAAGCATTCGCAAGTATAGCGAATTTTACTACTGCACAAACGTCAAATTTAAAAAGTTTAATGGTCAAGGCCAACAAAATTGTTAATGTATTGGTTTATCTACCTTAATATACAGAAACAAAATGATTTATAATTTTCTTGCAGATTTGTTTTGAAGCCTCAGCAATTATATACTGTATGTTTTATTTTATAATTTAATAAGAGAGCAAGACGAAAATACACAAGTGAACATTTTTTTTTTGATTTTTTCTTAATGTGAGCAGCAGTTGGCTTGACGTGTAAATAATAAGTTGAACGAATAAAATGAAAGATTGATTTTGCACTTTTTTTTTTTTTTTTTTTTCTTTTTTTTTTTTTTAAAGAATTTTAAGATCATTAGGAAAAAGTGTTACAACACAGAAATAGTTTATTTCAATGAAACTGATATTAGGAAGTGTGATTTTAATCTTCTTCTCTTAACATGTTTGAGAATTTGAAATTGGATTATAATTATTTATAGTTATATCATTTAACAAAGTAAATTTTTTATAAAATATCTTCACAAATTTTTAATAATTTTAATATCAAAAAATTGTCTAAAATAAATTTTGATAGTTCATCCATTCGTCTTCTTATAGTTTCATAGAGACTTTGTTAGGTAGACTCATATTATAAATGAAGAATTTTTTTATATTTAAATATATATATAAATAATTGTGTAAATAATATGCTCTTTCTGCAAAAAAATCTTCATATTTAATGTTTAAATGATATTCATCATATTTAAAGCATCTAATTCATATATTATGAATAGAATTTAATTATTTTTATTGTGCGTAAAAGCGTCCTTGTATTTGCAAAAAAAAAAAA
The DNA here is from genome assembly GCA_000671755.1 of Glossina brevipalpis. Classification (NCBI taxonomy): domain Eukaryota; kingdom Metazoa; phylum Arthropoda; class Insecta; order Diptera; family Glossinidae; genus Glossina; species Glossina brevipalpis. Next base: position 132,384 of record KK351191.1, read on the forward strand.
AAAATTTTTTTTTTTTTATAATATAAGAAACACATGAAAATGTTTAGAAAAGTTTCTTAATTTTTTTTTTTTTTTTATTATTATAATTTTATCCTTTAGACTACTGCTTGTAGTTGCTTTAGGTTCCTTCCTTTTTTTTTTTTTTTTTTTTCAGATAATAATTTTATCCTTTAGACTAATGATTGTAGTTACTTTAGATTCCTTCCTATTTTTTTTTTTTTTTTTTCAGATAATAATTTTATCCTTTAGACTACTGCTTGTAGTTGCTTTAGGTTCCTTCCTTTTTTTTTTTTTTTTTTTCAGATAATAATTTTATCCTTTA
>KK351191.1:134817-149597 GCA_000671755.1 Glossina brevipalpis
AACATACATCAGAAAGCTTCTAAAAAGCTTTTTATAATGTGTGCGTCGAGTGTATTTTTTTTAAATTTTCAGATAATTTAGAGAGAGAAGAAGAAATTTCTATAAACTTTTTAAATAAATTAATTTTTCTGTTCTTGGTTTGGTTTTTCCAACCAGTATATAGGTAAATATGTTGTCGGCTTCATGATTCGCTCATTGTCAGAGGTGTTTGTTGTTATTGTCGTTGTTGTTCTATATTTTTTTTTTGTTGTATAAACACTGAAAGAAGCCTTTAAATTACTAGAAACGAAACACTCTCACACGTTTACTTATATTTTCACTTTAATTGCGTACACCCACACAAATCACACTTATAGATACATATATATATATATATATATGTACTTTTATATATATATATTATACACATACATGATTAACATCACTTATGAGTTCTTGTGTATTGGATTACTATTATAATTTTTTTTTTTTATTTTTTTTGCCAAATTGTGACCTATTTACTCCTTTCAAAAAATGGTCTTTCTTCTAGGGACATCCTCGATAACTTGGTTGCTCTATGTGATTTTACACTTTATTATTATTATAGTTTTTTTTTGTTTTTTTTTTTTTGCTCTATTAGATTTATTTCTTTTTCATTTCGGAAGCATTTTACTGCATTTTACCATTTATTTGTACGTACGTCAGTCAAGGTTACTTTTAAAAAGCTTTTTACCAAATCTTGTTCTCATTTACAAATAACACTTAACCCAGATAATTACGATAAATGCACATTTACTTTTAAGAGTTCTTGCTTTTTTTTTTTTTTTTTTTTTTTTTTTGTAGTCAAGTAAAACAAAAGAATCAAAACGCGTAAATGAGGGTCAACTACAGATTACATTTTTCAAATCAAACCAATTAGTCACAACAAACAAATATTTCACTTAAAAAGGAAATCATTGTAAACTTCAAAATTTAAAAAAAAAAATTAATTTTATTTAGTTTTATAATAAACCTCTCAAATAATTAAAATAATATTTAAAAAAAAAAAAGAAAAAAAAATTTAAAAAAAAAATACTGATTTAACCTTTCGAACATAATCTCTCGAATAATGAATTTTCAAAACGCATCCACAGTAACTATTGCAACATCAATCAACATCTAAAAAGGATAAAAGTATTATCTAATCGTTGAATGTTGAGTGTTGCCTTGCTTATCCGGTATAACGGAAATGAAAGAAGAAGAAGAAAAGGAATCAAAAGGCAAATAAGTTATTAAAATAAAAAAAAAAAAAATAAAAAACAAAAAAAATAAAAAACAGGAAAAAAAATGAAGAGGATAACCGCAAAATTGAAGGTTAAGCGTTAAAAAATCTAGAAAATTTTATTACTATAGCAAGAGTTAGAAAAAAGACGCAAACGCAGAATATGAATTTTTTTAGGTTATTTTTAAAATTAAAAGTTTTCATTCAATTCTTCGTCAACCATACAAAAATCAATATTTTTAAAAATCCCGTTCGCGCCTTTCACTGACTAGAAGCATGCATACTAAGTAATCTTGTTTCTTTGTGCCGCAAAACTTAAGAACAGTTCGCAAGGGTTTCAGAGTTGCCAATTTTTATATATTTTTCACAAAAGCAGGTTTTTTTTTGTTCTCAATACTTAAATATACGAAGTGTTTTTTTTTAAAAAAAGGTGATTTTTTTATTTTTCTCGAAAAATATGTATTCATTCATTCTTCCTCTTCATAGTAATCCCTTTTAGATATAATGCACTTATATACCGTACTTTTTCCAATCCTCGAAGCCTCTTTAGTATACGCTTTTTAGCATGGCTTTGAATTTTCTAAAAGCAAACCGGTCTTTATCTTCTTAATCGTGGCAAAAAACTTTGTCCTTTTATGGGTCTTTTAGGTTTTAAGAATCAGAAAAAGCCCTCCGGGGAGTGGGGCGGGGGCAAGTCTGGTGGATACAGTGGCTAAGATCTGATTATAGTGTTGTTTTTTTTTGGCCAAAAAATCACGAACAAGCAATGACGAAATTTAGCAATATTTCGGGAATAAACTTTGCTGCCATACCTTTCAAGCCCGAAGAATTCGAAAAAATTCCATGGCATGAATCAACCGATATGCAGACGACATACTCAGTATCCTCTCAAATAATGATTCGACAATTCTCTATAACAAGTTTTAACTTTTCTTTTTTCAACATTTTTCGTCACATGATGATGTGCTGGAGCGTCCGGAGTGAGCTTCTTGCTCTTCTCTCTGAAGAGCTTCTACTAATACTACTTTTTGTATTCAAAGTAGATCTGACAATTATTACAGTCAACATTTTAGGTGAGTTGAAGCAACATTATAAAAAAAAAAACTACGAAAATCGGACATACCTGACCTAGGAAATATCAAAAGTCACCTTTTTTATGAGCACATCTCGTATGTTGAATAAGCTCTTCGAATATTATTATTCCAGCACCTTTCAATACTTTAAAAAAAAAGGAATGTAAATTTAGGCTTCCGCCTCTTAAAATTTAAAATAAATTTCTTTATTTATGAGTTCAGTCTTGCTAGCCGAGACACAAATCATGCCGTAAGATAGTCCCATAATTGGATAACTTTGAATCGTATTCAACGCTTTCCCTAACAGTACAAATACTTTTGGTCGAGCATTCGTTTCGATTATGTGTGGGCCTGAGAAAATCTGTTACAGATCCAGTTTCTTTAAAATTCTTTACAATTTTGCCTATAGCGAGCTCGATTATCCTGACCATAATCTACTCACAAAATATACCTACTAAAGAATTAGGATTTTTGCAATCAGCTTTGTTACTATTTTAACACGTTCAGCGATTGTTAGGCGATCCATACTGTACATTAAACATATGATACCATGATTGACTGTTCTGTTTAACATATGTTACTGAAACAGGGTTGTCAAATACGGATCACGCAATGTATAATCCCATATTCAATTCATACTACGTCGCTTATTTCAGTTCATTACCGACGGAATGACAAGTTTAATATATTTTAGTCTCTTTGCGATAGACAGTTTAGCTGAAGTGTCTAATATTGCACAGTTCGCGTAAGGTCTTAAATTTCATCTGATAAATTGATCAAATTAATTTGTCTGTCGAAAATAGTTTTGTCGTGAATTGTTCAATGCGTACTGGCTTTGTCATAGACTAATCGCATGAACATGACGGCTAAAGGAGGATTAAGATTTCAGCTATCGAAGCGTGTATTTTTCGGATTATAGAAGAAAAGCTCGTTGGATACTTCTATCTTAGATGTGTTCCCTTCCCAAGATTTCTCTGCTATTTAAGTCATAGTAACACTGAACAGGAGTTATTTATGACTGCTTGAGGTAATAGTTAAATTGGAAGCACTATGAACAAAGTTGGTAGTGTGTGTCGATGCCTTTCCAAGTACACAATCATCCTTAAAATTAGATGGAAGAAATTTACTTCCGTAAAGTACAGTAATTCTAAAGTGAATAATTAAGTTCACGAGGGTTCACGAGGTGGCCAAAGGGAAAAGCTCTTCCTTTATACTAAGTTGCCTACATCAAGAAATCTAGAGAATACATTGTAGCCTGACGACAGCTAGTGCGGCCCTTTGGCAAGTATCGCAGTGGTTGTTAGTAAATGATCTGGATTAATAACCCTTCGACCACTTGGGAAACTCTGCACTGTACCCAGTAAGTGGTATTGTTCTGATATCTTGGAAATTGCGATGGTCCATTGGAATTACTTTAAAGCCACCAAAAATTACACAATTGCTGTACGAAGTCCTGATTTATTTCGTAAATTCTGTTCTTATGTTCGACACGCATACGATCATTCAAATATTAATATCGATTATGTTTGATTGCGTATCGATGATGTTAATAGTTTTATGAATGTTATATGTCTCTATGTGTGTGAATCTGAGGTTTACCTTGACAACCAGCTTATTTACCGAATTTGTAGAGATGATGATGAAAATATAAAATAACAAATACAACAACAATCGTGTTATACTGCTTTTTTTTTGGCATACATAGTATAATAGTAGCTAAACGACTTTGTCATCATATGTGTGCTTAGATGTGTTTTTTTTTTTATTTGCTGATAATTATTTATATTTGTCAAAACATCGTCGATATATTCCAAGTTAAAAGCTGCTTTTAAAAACAAGTGTTCGCCGTAGCCGCAGCCGCAGCCGCAGCCGCTAATGCATACATATGTTCCTTTTTAAAGGCATTATATACATCATGTATCTAAAAGGCAGACAAACTTGTATTTGATTTTTATCGTTGTTTTGTTTATATTATTATAAATAAATAGTATTGTTTATATAAACATTTCCTTCCAGCTACTTTTTGTTTTTTTCTTCTTCTTTTTTGTTGTTGTTTCTTTGCGTTTTTGCACGCTTGCAAAGTATGACTGCTTGCTCGTTCATCCATACACAAACACACACAGACACACACATATGAATATTTTGATTACATTATCTCGATGACTTCACTTTGACATTTTCCAATTTAGAAGCATTCGATCGCGATCACATATTAGCAAATACTCTTAAATCATTTTTAAAGTGTAGCTATTTTTCCAACAACAAATTTTGCAAAATTCTCGCTTTCATCATTTGCATCAAATAATATTTAATTAATTTCCAATGGTGAGTACTCGAATGTGTTGAAATTAAGAGAAGAGAATCGTACGAAAATCTTCAGTCAACCAGTTTTATGAATATTTTTTTTTACCTCTCATATCAAAGTATTAGATTTGTTGGTAGTAGTAATAGTAACATTTTTGATTCTAAATATAATAAATAGATCCGTGTAGAAAATGACGTAAATTCCAGATGTAAATTACTTCATTTCGGAAAAGTTTTGTTCTTTCTTTAGGCCATCCCTCCTAACTATATTTCCGACATTTCTCTCTCATGGATTTCAAAAGTATCGTTTCCTGCTTCGGTGAACCGGGGGTACCTATTTTCTACAAGCCTAACCCCATACGGTGCGTCTAAACACAGAAGGATTTTCCAGCGAACGAAAGACGATGTTCCCCCCTCCCCCCTCCAAGAAGAGGACTCCATTAATTCGAAACGTCAAAATAAAAATTCACTTTCCTATTCATTTCCTATCTAAGATCCCATAATCACCACAATCTCTCTCGAAGGATCTTACCCAGCGATCAGGCAAACGAGTATTCTCCAAGCAATGTGTTGAGCAAACAATTCTTACAAAGTGCGATCTCCCTTTGGGCGATGTGATCACCGTGAATAGGTTTGGACCTTTGGATATGCTATATATCCAGGAAATTTCACCCTACTATCTTCACTCTTGCGTTAAACGTGATTGAAAAATCACCGACATAGGCCCAACGCCAAACTTGCTCTTCATTCAATCATGAAAACTTACTATATTACTGTAGTGGTTATATGGTTCTTTTGCAATAAAGAGCCTAGAGACGAGACTTTCTTTTTTTATAACATGAAAGAGTCAATTTTCCCAGTGATTTCCTGCTACAATGCTCGAGAACCCATCCTTGGGCATCCTTCCTTAAGCCTTCTTAGCTGATAATTATTTCGAATGATTCAACCAATTACAGATGGCTGATGAAGCTATCTATCGAGGATGTGACTTCATCTACAGCCGCGTTGCATAGGTTTCGATTGGTGCATTTCCAAGTCCTAACTTCTGCGCGGTTGTGAGTACTTTATTATTGTTTTACGTGAGCACGTGCTTTGAAGCTTAATCCCACGGTATATTCAAATACTGGATTATTTTCAGAAAAACGATAGCCACCGTCCTTCGGTCTTTGGCCTAATCCCAGAGGGCCTCTGCAATTCCCAAGATACCAGAAAAAAGGCTTACTACAATTCAAAGTTTTCCTTTGGTGAGAGGATTATAAATCCAACTCAATTCCCAACAAGCATCTTGAAGGGCGGCATCGGCGATCAGACAACAAGGCATTCTCTAAGTTTGTTGCCGTAGCCAACATACTATAAAAAGCTTCCTTATTTAGGCGTCTGATCCCCAATGATTTAATTATTCACCTTAGATTTTCTGTACTACACGGAAAAGAACTTTCCCGATCTCATTTTAAGGATTATCGCGTATATGGAAAGACATTATCAGTTGCATTTCATAGTACTCCCAGTTCAACTACTACCTCAAACAGTCATAGATAACTACTGCCTGTCCAGTGTTATTATGACTTAAATAGCAGAGAATTATCGAGAAGACAAGTTATCTAAAAAAGAAGCAATTCCCGAGCTTACTTCCTTCAATCCGCCGTCGCCGGCTTTCGGGTGGTTGTGAGTACTCTCTCTTGTGTTTTAACGTAGATTCCTGCCGTGGAGACTTAACCCCACAGTGGCCAATGGCACACGGAGTCAGAAAACGCAAACTCACAATCCTGATGATGATTAGTCCTTCAGAGTGTCAGATGAAGACACGCTATGGGACGAGGGTTGTGAGTCATATAAATATCTAATCAATCGTTTTGTTGGGTAGCGGCAATTGATAATAGAACATATAATTCATTTTATGAAATATGACTTTCTTCCGCTGAATTCGCGATGCATCTAAGTAATCATCAAATGTCTATTGAAGCCTCAGTTCGATTGCTGTGAACAATGACCGATTAAACCAAAAATCATTATGAAGATTAAATTATGAGTCGAAAATTTTCCAAAGCATTTGCTAATTACATTTCGCACGACATTTTTACCGATTTCACGTAGACACAGTTGGCTTATGTGACAAGTTTATAAATACAAATATTGTTTTTCTATGCAATTCTTATCAAACTTAATCCGTCACAAATGTTTTTCCTCATATTAAAACCGCTAACATTGAAAAAACTATTCAACACTAATGAAATCTAATGGGTTGATCGGGAACTACTTTCGTTTTGATTTTTCTCACAGAGGATATAATTGTTTCTTTTCGCAGCCAACTTCACACTCTAAAGTCGTATCGTTATTACGTATAGCAAGGTTTGCTTATGACAAATTTTATTTGATGCTCTATCGAATATATCAAGAAAGTCAATCAAATATATCAAGAAAATCAATCAAATATATCAAGAAAATCAATCAGATATATCAAGAAAATCAATATAGAAGTTCGGCATATTTTACCTTTTCACTACCGAAGACTAAAAATGCTGTTCAAACAGAAAAAAAATTATTATAATAAAATATCAAAATTGATTTTCAAAATTTTGTCTCGATACCTAATGTTGGAGATGCATTGCTTTCTACAAGGTCAATTGAAATTGATGACGATGGCAATTGATTGAACCAATCTGTCAAATAACAACACGTGACATCTCTACGAGATGAAATTTATCGAATTATCGATAATCGTGTAGTCGTATACTAAAAGAAAATCGTTTTTCATTACGATATTATATTAGTAAAGAGGTAAAGTAAGGCTTTTCGAATATTTTAAATAGTAAAAAGAGCGATAAGGACATAAGGATCTATCCTGAAGTAATGTGAAATCTGCTCTAAGATGTTTGTATATCGCACAGTCGTAAAAAGCCACAAGTTGACACCACTATCAGTGCAGCAAGAGTATTAGTAGTATCAGTAGTAGCAGTAGTAGTAGTAGTAGTAGTAGTAGTAGTAGTAGTAGTAGTAGTATACTCTAGTAGTCTAATAGAAGATTTGATCTCATTTTAAATAGAGAGAAAATATTTTAATCCAACAAAACATTATATATATATATTAAAGCATTCAGACCTACTGAAGATCTATTAACCTTAAGAAAAGAACAAATAATATATAAAAATATGTGCCCTTCATTGTTTATTAGATAGTGTTTAGAAAGAAAAAAAAAAAAAAAAAAAAAAAAAAAGTAAAATTTTTCAGTTGAGCTAACAAATGGGTCGATATTTCGTGCATGCGTGAATGATGCACTCATTCTTGTCACCGATTAAGGTTGAACTATTTAATAATAGAGAGCACTTGTTTGCCTTGATTTTAGATATCTTGCAATTATAAAATTTCCACGCTATGCACGATTATTCTAATCCTACATCATACACACGACGTATAATATAAATGCTGTAGTGGCCAAGTATCATTTTAACAACGAAAAAAAAAAAAAATAAATAAATAAAAAATAAAAAATAAAAAATAATAATAATAACCTGAGTGCGTTTTACTTGACATTCATTTTCGCATTTGCATACGTTTGACATTTTTGGGTCTTATGTGTATCAAACACAACACACGTAATAAATGCTTGAGTGCATGAATGCATGCATGTGTGTGTATATATTGTAGGTGTTTTTCAACGTATTGCAGGCCATATGCTGCAACTATACATTAGCAAAAATTTTTTCTATATATTGCTGCAGCTCTCGTTGTTCTTATTATTGTTGTTGTTTCTGTTTCTGTTTCTATTTCTGTTTCTGTTTCTGTTGTAAATCAAATGAGTACACAAACGCAAATGAGTACCAAGTGTTCGGCTATTAGTTGACCTACTTTATAATGAGACATTGCTTGCTTTTCTGCTTTAGTGTATGTAATGTGCAGCTTTATAATACAATAGATGAAAATTGAGAGAGCAAGAGAAGAGAGAATAAAAAAAAAAACATGTATTTGAAAAGATGATTTTCAATATGGTTGTGTAGTACAGCTGTGTGTGTATAGCCTATAAGTGTAGGAAAAAATTTTTTTTTTTTTTTTATAACTTTGTCTTCCAAGCGCAGCCAAAAATTCCGTTGACTTTTTGAAATTCGGTCCTGCGCATTAAAATGAATGAAAATGTCATCTCCCACCATTAGGCTTCTTTCGAGTTTATTTCGTCTTTGCAGACATAAATAGAGAGAGAAAGAGAGAGAGAGAGAGAATATATATACATATACGTTATACATAGATAGATAGATAGATATGAGAGCACATATATGTGTTGTTATTTATGAAAGCTTTTTACAAATAGACAGAAATCTTTTTTTTTTTTTTTTTTTCATTCCATATGAGCTCGATATTTTTAGCTTTAGATGCTGTTTATAAAAATGTGTGTATGTATATGTGTGTATAACCTATAAATAATTCGTATTCGTATTTATGTGAAAATGCGTGAGTGCTGCTTGTACTACTCTATATGCTGTTGACGAGATGGTAGCTATTTTGTCGGCTGCATTAGGTAACATGTGATACTTACTAGCACTAGCACACTTGACCAAACTAAAGAAAGAAAATTGTTTTCTGTGCTATCTGCGCTATAGAAAGATACTTTAGTTTTTTGTTTTTTTTTTTTCATACAACAAAAATAATAGCAAATGCAAATAACCATTGTAAGCGTCCTTGAGTTACGTCATGTTGTTGTTGTTGTTGTTGTTGGTAAAATAACAACCTTATTGAAAAGTCTTCTATATGTAGCAGCCATAGGCAAAAGTGTATAAACCCGTCTCACTGTAAATCGAAAAATTATTAAAAATAATAAAAATTAAATACTGAGAAGAAGAACAGAAGAGAAAAGATCGCTTGTCATTTTTTTATCCATTTGCTTTTTAAATTTTAATTTTTTCTTTTTTTTTTTTCTAGATTATATTTTACGATATTTTGCATTTACTTGCATTACAAGGCAATTTTGAAATCAAAAAGTGTATTACACCGATAGAATGTGAATGATGGGAATGGATCTTTTCTTATTGTATCCATAATCGAGAAATTAATTTTGACTCTCGTCGCGTATATACCAACTGTCGTCTATCTTTTATGTGTTCAGTTTTTTTTTTTTTTTTTTGAATTATTTTTAAATCCTTTTTGATAGCATTTTTTTTTTATTTTTGTTCTTCTTCTTTCACAACTACATTCTATTCTCCAGGCAGGCAGGCAGGCAGGCAGGCTGGCAGGCAGGCAGTCTGTATCTAATATTTGAACGCGCGTGTATGTAAATAGTTTTAGGTCGTTTTTTATTTGTTTTTCACTTTCTCATAACTATACATACATATTGAAGCGTGTGTTTTTCAATATTTCTGGCTCCGTATCAAACTAGGTCACGTTGTAATAATCGCTATTTTGGATTTGGTACTAAAATACTTCATGCACTACATGTTATTTTGTGTATTTAAGTTTTCATAACTTGAACATATATATATATATCTCGCTTAGGGTAAATATCGGATGCTCACCACACACAGGTTTCTTATCTCTTTTTTAATTATTACGGGCAATACATGTGCTTAAGTATCGTGATGTCTTAAAAACAAAGAATATCTAGTATTCTGAATATTGGAGTTACAAGGTAATGAAATAAGAAAAGAAAGAAAAAGAAAAAGATTCTATAGAAAGGAAGGCAAGTGAAGAAAAAGGAAAGGAAGACAAGTGAAGAAAAAAGATTCTATAGAAAGGAAGACAAGTGAAGAAAAAAGATTCTATAGAAAGGAGGGCAAGTGAAGAAAAAAGATTCTATAGAAAGGAAAGCAAGTAAATTATATCTTCCTTGGAGTGGGTTAGTGTAGAAAAATGGCAAATATTGATATTCCGGACAAGAAAATAGAAAATGATGTTTATTGGATACAATAGATTCCAAATATCGAGAGATGTAGGCAAGACCCTAGGTTTTTTAAAGCGACAAAAAAAAATATTTCACTGCAGCCGGTATCCAATATATTCCCCCATCCAATCCAAATTAGAGTATAACTCAAGTGTGTGAGTGAAAGTTTCAAAGTCTATCATGTCTCATCCTCCCCATTGATACAACCTACCAGTAGTGATTTTTTACACCGTACCAGATATATCCACTTTTAAGTCGACCATACGCAAATACTATTCCCTTCTTTCATTCTCTTATTTACCAATAAAACTGCCTGTTCACCATTGTAGCTGCGCGATGATAAGCCAAATACCCTGAGTGGCGGCTGGTCACATGCAAAAAATAAAAAAAAGTGTTTTCTCTAAAGTTAGTATAATTGTTTTTGTTTTATTATTGTTATGAAAATCACGAATTGGCTTGCAGCAAACTTGTCGAAATCTATGACAGGAAAAAATCTCTCTTACGCTCTACCTGTCGTGGTCATAAAAAGGTACATTTTTAGCTAACGATGAAACCAAAGATTGACCAAAATTCCTGCGATATCCATCAGGCAAAGAGATTAATGGAACTTAGACGGGAAATCCAGTAGCAAGGGTTTACCACAACGTTTGTCGTGTTGTCATGTTGTGAGGTGGAGGATTTTGCTTCAAACAACTTAATTGTAATTAGTGAGCTGTACGTTGAGAGTTTGAGTAATGATATTCGAGACAAACAAACATTAAATCTTTTAAATAATTATGAAAATCACTGAGATAGATTGTAAATCTATATTTTCCACGATTTAGCGATGCGAACTCCTTTACCTGAGCGGAAAGGACAAAAATTCAATTTTGTAACATGATATTCTTCTTGATATAAACGATCGATATTTGGGTAGAAAATTTGGAATTCTTCTCAAGTTAAACATTAATATATCATTACCCTCCCTACTCATAATTATGGTATGAGTTTTAATCTCCTGCCGCCGAGGGGGAGTCTTTTGATTTTTTTTTGCCATAATTCATAATGACCAGCAAAAATAGATGATTTGTATGCATAACAGAAGAAATGTTTAAATGCTTTCGAAAATTTTTTTTTTTTTTTTTATGGTAAGCTATCATATGATATTCAGAAGTCTCTTTAGACTTCCGTATCCAGATGATTCGAGTAAGAATTCGTCCAAATCTGAGAGATACATTTTTTTCTTTTTTATATGATCACTCAGGAGAAGTCATCTATATCTGTAACGTGGTGCTAACTAGAAAAAAGTGAAGAGAGCAAGAAAGGAAGTGGCCTCAGCCTGGGCTATGGTAGTCCGATCGGCATGTGTTGTTTTTTTTATCGACCAAGCACTCACTATAACTAAATCCATAAACTTGTCGTAGCTAAAGTAAGGTCTATCACGTTTTGAATTGAAGCTGGATATGTTGACTTCATAATCCTTCTTCTTAACTAATTGACTAAGCAATAGCCGGGTTTAGTAATATGATTTTTCATCTATTTTCTAAGTTGTCTTTTAGTTAGCCTCCTTGGTTCCCTACTTGCTACTAATTACTACTTTTAAAATAAAGCTGTGGATGTCAATATAAAATATATGCGATGAGTTTTAGTCTTCCTTATGACGTTTACGGTTTTTTCTTCTAAAAATAAACGAAGCGTGATAAATACACGGATATATTTATATCGAATATGCTTTATGGAGGCCATAATATATATTTTGTATTAAAATTATTATATTCTCACTATACAAAGAGTAAAAAAGTCTAATACACATAGGCTTGGAAGGCAATTACAATATTTCGCGATCCAGATTTGGCAACCCTTGTTTCAATTATGTCTATAAAACAGAACTACCACTTAGGGTTTTATATGTCAGAAGTAACGTTAGTCATTTTAAAACACATATCATGGAACGTGTTAAAATAGTGATAACTTATTATAAAAATATAGATTCCATAGTGGATACATTTCGTGAGCAGATCAAGATCGAGATAATTGTCTATCTAAGCTCATTATAGGTAAAATTGTGAAGAACTTTAAAGAAACTGCATGTGTAATAGATTTTTTTTAAAGCCTACACATAATCGTAACCCATGCTCCACCGAAAATATCGGTGCTGTTAGTAAAAGTGTTGAAGAAGATTTACATATATTCTTGATCCTATCTTATGGTATATTATGAGATATTCTGCATTTGGATTTACATCTAAATCATTACAAAATTCGGCTAATCATGATACGATGCCACAAGCTACATAAAACACGTTCAGTTCTGGTAATGTTGCATGAGAAATATCCAAAACGTGTAATTTCACGCTTCATTTGCCGGGACTTGGTAATTAAGATCGTGCAAATTTCTCAATGCTGTGGATTTTTTTTTATATATAAGGTTATGCAAAGGATCGAGTTTATGAGAACAATCCTTAAAACTCTTGATGGTTTGAAAACGAACATCGGTCAAGTTATAACTCAAATATTACTCGCTATGTGTAGGCAAGTCTTTTCAAATTACCATAAAACTATCCAGGACTCTAAGATGCCGCTGGTTTTTTTTTTTTATAGCCGAACTATTATCCGCTATGTGCAGGCAACTCATCGAAAATTACCTTAAAAAGGATCCATCTCATAGCGACCGTTTAACTAATATTGTTTTTCCTGAACAGTAACAAGGTCCAAATAATAGATTGTAAAAAAAAAATTCGATTCAAATTAGAAGTTTTACTACAAACCTACAAAATGTTTGACTCCCTAGTAATGTACATACTTGTACTTAATTTACACGTTGGATTTTGATAATATTATAGACGAATACAGGATCCGATTGATTCGATATTTAAATTTAATTCGTAGAATTTGATAAAAAAAAAAAAAAAAAAAAAAAAAAAATTAGAAAAAGTACTAAGTTCAAAATTCGAAATCATTAGATCGCAGAATATTAAAAAACAAAACAAAATTTTTGAAATTAAATCGAATGACAATCTTCATATCAATTTAGTTTACTAGACTGAGAATGGGGAAAAATTAAACATTTTTTTTTTCTGTTATATTTATCAATATGTTACTAATTATTATTATACACTGAGATAGATATATCCGGCTTTGTGTGTGGGGTCTGATAAAATCAAATGTTTTTCTTAACTGATAAAATATGAAAAACAATTGTGCTGCGTTCGCATAGATGTATCGAGGTGTACAGATAAATAAATAAATTTACTCAATTTTATGATTTACTTATCGACTGACTGTGTTCATCGTGTTATTAGTTAAAACAAGAAAAACCACATGACAATTATTTTATTATTGTCATTATATTTATAATACATTTCATGTAATTCAAATTAAGTGTTAACTAAAAACGTGACATTTATTTACGTATATACATATATATGTGTGTGTGCACGTATGTATGTATGTATGTGTGTTTGTGTGTGTGTGTCTTTGCCGCCATTGCGAGTGATTTTGATTATAAAAGAGAGTGTCGTTATTCTCTATTTTAAGTTTCTATTGGTGTGCGAAAGATACATCTGTTAGTTAACAACACAAGCAACGCAGAAGAACACAGAACACAGCTGAACAAAAACTTTCCAAGTTTAATTTGCAAGCTTATCTTATGTTTTTTTTTTTTTTTTTTAATTTTCGCTAGTTCCACACACACATACATAAAGCGACGAAGAACCTATTTTTTTTAAAGTATTCAAGTTTATTGTTTGAAAAAAATTCATTTAGAGCGGATTCTTTGTTAGTTTTTGGCTGGTAATTTAATATGAATTCATATTGAATGTGATGTGATGTGATGTGTGTTGTTTGTCACAATTTAAACTTAATTCTAGCAATAATGTCTATATCTTTATACACACACATATATATATGTATTTATATACATTTGATATTCAGTTGATTTTGTTGCGATTTTTTTTTCTTATTTTTTTATTTTTTATTTTTTTTTTTTACTTTTTGTTTTATATAAAATTTATGTACTTATTATCGCACTCATAAAATATGTCTCAGGGTGCGAGCGTAACAATTTCTTTGCGCTAGTATGTGTACCTGTTATTGTTGTGTACACACACATATATATATATATGTATATATATGCATAAGTGTTTGTGTTTTATGAACTCTTTGCTGGGCGGTTAAAGCTGGCTCGTCTGCTTTTCCGTTCGGTGTGTCTTAGTTTTCGTTTGAGCATTGTGTTGTATGTGAGTTCTGTCAGAGTATTAAACGCTCATACGGGGTTCTAATTTTATACAAAAAAAAAAAAAAAAAAAAAAAAAAAAAAA
>KK351191.1:151187-168240 GCA_000671755.1 Glossina brevipalpis
AATAATTCTCTTAGATTAGTTATGAAGTATATTTTATCAAAAGTCTTCCTTCCTCCCCTAATAAATTTATTAAAAAAGAAATGTGCAAATAAAATAGTGAATAAAAAAAAGCAACAACAAATTCTTATATTTAATAAAATTGAAAAAAAAAACTTCGACAAATATTTCTAATTTTTATTTTATAAAAAAGATTCTATTAATACAAGTGTATGAGTGAGAGTTTCTCTTTGCAATATACATCCGTGTGTGTGTGTGTGTGCGTGCGTGTGTTTTGGTCTCCTTCTCACTTGAATTGACTTTTGCTCAAATATTTTAGAAAAGCTTCTACTACTCTTTTTCCTTTTCTTTTTTAGCTGAACTTTCAGCGAAATGTTTCTTTCTTTTTGTTTAGTTTTTGTTTTTGTTCGTACTCTTTGCTGACTCTTTATAATACTGTGAATTATTATATAAATTGTATACACACACACGTAACAACATTATGTATGTACAACACATGCATGCATGTCTACGTAAATAGAAATACATAACCTTGAAATTCAATTGCAAAGTGTTTTTATACACGTTGTGTGTGCACTTATATTGTTACTAGTCTTTTTTTTTTTGTTGTTTTTTACTTTTAGTGTGTGCTTGCTGTTTATTAGATCGTGTATTTGTTATATTTTACTGTTTAGATAACTTGTTTGTTCTAATGCAAATGGTTGTTATTGCATGAGTTGTTTTCTCCATTTTTTTTATTCATTTTTTTTTTTTTTTGTTCATTTATTTTTACACTTGTCATAGAAGAATGATTGTGTATATTAAATTTGTGGCTACGTTTGTAATGTTTAAGAAATCTATTATTTTGTTGTTTTATCAATACATAGAGACTCTCCTATCGATATGATCATGTCCGTCAGGCCGTTATTTGAATCTTTGTATGTTTCTCTCCCGAATCACTCACTCACTCTCTCTCTCTCTCTCTCTCTCTCTCTCTCTCTCTCTATCTGTCTCTCTTTTTTTTCTTTCGTTGTTAAAACACTACGTTCACGATTATAAAATTAAAAACAAAAAACTTGAAGCTTAGTCGATGTCCATAGGTCAAGTTTAAAAATTAGCATAATCTGTTCACAACGAGCTCATCGTTCATAGTAGATAAAAAAAAACATGAATTTTTTTTAAATAAATTGAAATCTAATATAAATTATATTTATCAAATAACCTCTAAATCATGTTAAAATTTAATTTTATTAAAAAGAATACACCACAACCATCTAGGCCAACTTTACAAAAAAAAAAAAAGAGAAAACAATAAATAAATAAATACATAAAGCCTTTAGCCTTAGTTGCGGTTAGTGCTCATCCTATTTTTTAGTTCAAGAATTTACTTCATTGCTTTAAATAAATTATAATAATAATAATAATAATAAAAATAAAATATTTTTACAAAATATCTGTTTAAAACATAAAACTGATTATAAAGGATTCTTAAACGTATTTAAACCTTCAACTTCTTAGAAAAAAATGAGAGTTGTTCCGGACATTGAATTGTGAACACAAACGGATAATGTAAACAAATTATTTGTCTCTTTGAGATTGAACTCAAATACTAACTAAGAGTATAAACTGCATAATATTTTAATTAAATTACTTTGTAAATGTATTATTATTATTAATTCTTACAAACAACATTTTGTTAAAAGAAGCGTAAAAGAATCGTGATACTTTTTCTTAGCTGAAGTTATTAATCGAACGATTCTCGGAATGGTTTTCAGAAAAAATTTTAGGGGATGATATCAAGACATATTTGATAAAAATTTTATATCAATAAATGTTATAAATTGTAAGGTTTTTTTGAAATTTTCATTCTTATAATTATCCTCAGTCTCATTTTTAATGTCCATAAGTATGTTTATGACCGCATGAGCATCTATTTTTAAAGCCGGCCTTTACACTGGAACCAAACCTGTACCTTAAGCGCCATTATATTCAGTTTGCAAACTTAAATTTTAAGACCGTCAGGACAGAAGGATTGAAAAACCGCACTACAATATCTCTCATATTTCTGAGGGACAGTGGACAACTTTCCAACAACTTCAATTTTAAGATAGCTAGGGGAAGGAAGGAAGAAAGAATCGCATTACAAATATTTTTTGTATTTCTGAGGGACTTTCCAACTTAAAGGGGAAGGATAGAAGAACTGTAATATAATATTTCTGATATTTCTGACCGACAGCGAACATTTTCCCAACTTTTATTTTAAGATAGTCAGGGGAAGAACGGAAGAAGAATTGCACTACAATATATCTTATATTTCTAAGGGACAGTGGACAACTTTTCACCTTAAATTTTAGGATAGTTAGGGGAAGGATTGAAGAACCGCATTACAATATTTCTTGTATTTCTGACGGATAGTGGATAAGTTTCCAAATTAAATTTTAAGATAGGGGAAAGATGGAAAAACCGTATGATACTATTTCTTGTATTTCTGGCGGATCTTTTTCTCAACTTAAATTATAAGACCATCACAGGAAGGACGAAAGAACCGCGTTACAAATTTTTCTTGTATTTCTGATTGACAGCGAACATTTTCCCAAATTGAATTTTAAGATAGTCCAGGGAAGAACGGAAAAATTGCACTACAATATATCTTGTATTTCTGGCGGACTGTTCACAACTTTCCAGCTTAAATTTTAAGATAGTTAGGGGAAGGATGGAAGAATTGCAATACAATATTTCTTGTATTTCTGATCGACAGCGAACATTTTCCCAACTTGAATTTTAAGATAGTCCAGGGAAGAACGGAAAAATTGCACTACAATATATCTTGTATTACTGGCGGACTGTTCACAACTTTCCAGCTTAAATTTTAAGATAGTTAGGGGAAGCATGGAAGAATTGCAATACAATATTTCTTGTATTTCTGATCGACAGCGAACATTTTTCCAACTTGAATTTTAAGATAGTCCGGGGAAGAACGGAAAAATTGCACTACAATATATCTTGTATTTCTGGCGGAATGTTTACAACTTTCCAACTTAAATTTTAAGATAGTTAGAGGAAGGATGGAAGAATCGCATTACAATATTTCTTCAGAGTGGACAACTTTCCAACTTAAATTTTAAGATAGTTAGGGGAAGGACGGAAGAACCGAATTAAAATATTTCTGGTATTTCTGACGGACATTTTCCCAACTTAAATTCTGAAACCCTCACGGGATGAATGGAAGAACGTACAGTGTGGCGACTTTTCAACTCAAATTTTAAGATACTTAGGGGAAGGATGGAAGAACCTTGCTACAATATTTCGGACGAACAGTTCTTTTTTTTTTAAACACCTCCAGTCACCCAGAAAATGTCTTTTAGATGTGTAATACAATAATGATCAGACAGAAGTAGGGAAGCGAAAGAGAGTGCCACCGCAGCCTGGCAGTCGACAAATGTTATGCCTTCAGCGACTAATCTACAACCACCAAAAAAATATTATGCTTTGCCGTACTGGGAATTGAACTCGGGTATGTCGGCTTAATAGTAACGCTTCTTAATCACTTGATTATGCGATAGCCCCGAATCACACGAACGCAAAGTTCTTCCATCTCTCACTATAGTGGCTATAAAAATATTCACAAAATATGATTTCACACAAACATTTAAAGGGGCGGCGACTTATGAACTTTCCGTTAAATAAATCTGAAATGAATTTGTTTATCTTTTCATTTAATATATCATCCATAATATATTTCGTTAATTTAAGTTTAAAAACAAAAAATTGAAAATTAAATAATCTACTATTCTATTATCAAAAGAGATAAAAATAAAAATTCTTTGTAAAGAATACTAAGCATTAAAGAGCTAAATTAGAATTAAAGCTATTGAAATTGGAAACATCTTGTCCGCAAGCTTCAAACAAATTCTCATTGTAATTATAATAAAAATAAAAAATTGAAAATTAAAGAAAAAAAAAAAAGAAAAGATAAAAGTGATCAATATCTTGATTCGTAATAATAAACATCTCATAAAAAATCATCTCATAATAATAATAATTATATATGCACTACCGGGCTATTTTAAAACATAACTGTCGTTGAAAGAATTAAGAGACTTTTCTTTTGTATTTTCTTATGATAATTCGATATTTGTAGAGAGAACTGATAATGATAATAACGTAGATATAAAAATTCAAAGCATTTTGATAGGTGAAGCTAAAGCGGGGTGGGGGAGTCAAACTTTTTAAATATCTATATAGCAAGCTAAATAGAGAACTTAACAAAATATTAAAATTAAACGTATAGTATACGTTTTTATCGCGCGTTCTCTCTCTAATAAACTATTTTTATAAAGAACTCACTATCACAAAAGATTAAAAAAATGCATGCGTTAGCTTGCTGGTTAAAAAAAATTCAGTAAATATATAATAAAATATGTTGTTAGTATATAGCATGTCTATGTGCATATTATATACGATATTTAGATATAAGTGAGTGTTTAAATATAGCATGCATTGTCATATTATTTAATATGCTTTCATTTCATTCTAATTTAAAAATCAATACACCGCACCCTTAAATAACCGTCTTAGGTAAATCAGAGGACATTTTATTTCTTTTTTTTTTTTTTTAAATTAAAAGGGTTCTACTGGGCCGATTAAAACTATGTTCTTAAATATTTTAATTGGTATTTTTTTTTTTTTTTTTTTTTTTGAGCAATTTCTGACTCTAATTTTCCATTAGGCGAAGATATTAATGAATTGTAAGTTTTAGTTAAACGGAAACCTTTAAATTTTATTATGATAAAATCTGTAAGCAATTCATTCGTTTCTTCTATTTTTTAAGATTTAGTTTCGGCAATTTTTTGATAATAGACGCTTTAAAACGCAGGTAATATTTTCGAAATGAGTTTTTGAGTATTACAAACAGAAAACAAGTAAAAGTATTATAATCAAGAATGGCCGAACCATTGAATATCTGGCATCAGTTCGACTAATACAAGTTTTGATTACTTTTGTAAGAAAATATCAGAAATTATTATTCTTCTTACCTTATAAAGGCACGCTTTTCATGGTTAGGGGTCTAAGGGGTGAATTAATGTGGTTCACACATTTGATAAATTTAATTAATTTAATTTTTCTTTAAAAAATGATCTGATTCTTCACGTTTTTCTATCATAAACTAGCAAAAATAAGGCTTTTTCTTACTATATAAAATCTTCCTTTATATATATATATGAGAACTTTTATAGGTGGTCAGATCCAATCTAGGTACAGTTTATTTTAAATATCAAATCACTGTTATGGCACCAATTTTCATTGCGAGTTACTAAAATTAGAATTCTTTTTCTTCTATAAATAAAGCTTTATTTTCCTTAAGAATATATATATATATATGAGATGGGGTCCAAGCAATAAATTTACGATTTAGATTTGAAGTCTTAAAATTTTTATGTATAATTATTATTAAGAAATTATTTGCTTAACAAAATATTAATTGAATTCTAGATCTTAATATTAGATCTTTTTATCGTATTACTTGTTTTCGGGCGGATTATAAGGTGTTACTTCCCAAATCAAATTTTTCACATTTAGTTCCTTCTATCAAAATACTAGAGTTTCTATCGGTTTTTCTCAACAAATATTAGAAATTTCCATTTTTTTTTTTTTCATATAAAACCTTCTTTCAAAAGAGGGTCTTATATTGGGTTATAAATGTGTCCCTAAAAATGGTCCAATCTAATCCATTTTTAGTAATGTTCATTCTTAGACCAAAGCATAGTGATGTATTAAATTTCATTAGAATATCTCAAAAATTCCCATCAGGACACAAGATTAAATGAACAGACGGATGGACTGACAAATTTTAAGAGAATAAGAAAATAATTCTATAACAATTGGTCTAATGAAAGATAAGTTTATTATAAGTCTTTTTGTGGATATTAAAATACGTCTTTATAAATTTAATATATCATGTACTGCAAGTGGTGTAGGGTACAATTGCAATATAATTAATAGACCTCAAAACATTTAAATGGATAGAAGAATATTAAAGTGTTTTTTTTTTTTGTTTTTTCACTCATATTTCAAGTTAGCCTTGAAAATTTCATCGTGAAACACTAACAAAACTCTATTGTTATTATAACAATTGTTATCAGTTTGTTCTCCATCAAAGTGCTATAAAAGCAGGAAGTGTCTATAGTAACTTTTTTTTTTGAAGTGAATTGTATTGTGTGTTTAGGAATATTTTCGTAAGAAGAAGATGTTTCTTTATATTGTCGTGTTTCTAACTACTCGTAAATTATTTTACAAACTTGTAATGTCTTCCTTCTCCTCCAAAACTTGATTGAATTTATGTCTTCTCTTCTCTATTGCAAATAAAAAGTTGATAACGAAAAAAAAAAAAAAAAAAAAAAAAAAAAGAAATCGTCAAATAAGCGAAGCTCTTCGAACTAAAACGAACAGTTTCTTCAAATTGCATAACTTAGTTATTTATTTTTTTTTTTTTTTTTTTGGTTTATTGCAAATTTTCAAAAGTCTCTCTCATTGAATTAATTTCTTATTATGTTTGCATTCATTTTATGTTTTTAATTTAATCCTCATTTTGAATGAATTTGCATAGAAAACTTGTTTCCAATTCCCGTAACGTTTTATGACATTCGGTCTGAGCGGTAATTACAAGACCATAAAGTCTTTGTATAATACATTCATACATTATAAGTAGCTTATGTTAGCTTAGCCTGTATTTACGCTATTTAACAAAAAAAGTATATTTCGAAGAAGAAAAAAAAAAAATTTAATATTAACATAAAGTTATGTGAATTTAGCTTATATCACCTGGAGATATATCAATTCAAAATTTGCAAATATATACATATGTACGTATATATACATATGTAGTAGCGTTATATAAATATTTTATGTGAAATTCATCAATCAATCGAATCATTGACAAACCTTTATAAGTTATAAAAAAAAAAAAAACAAGTAAGAAATTTATATTTGAATATTTTATATCCACCACCATCCTTATCTTAAAAAAAGGGGAAAAAACTAAATTGTAATAGGTGGGAGTGGCAATGAAAGAAGTTCCAACGTTTCTAACAAATTTGAAGCCGATATCTTCATTTTTGTGGCTGGGAGAATGTTTCCCACAAACATTAGATAGCTAAGCAGCCAGACAGATGGACAGACGTACCAACGGATACGTCCACATGGATTCCGAATATCTTACTAATCAAGAATCTATATATTTTATGTGATTTCAGCAGCATCTTTCTTAATGTTACAAAAATTTTCACAAAAAAAGTTAAAGTTCAATATTCTATTATATCGAATGGGCGTGGTCAATCCTTTCCATTTTTGCACAGAGACTACGAGATTGCTAACGCAATATTTTTGGAAATTTTTATACATCTATCCTGCAATGATTAACGAGTAATGAGGAAGAAACTCAAACTTTTTTTTTGGTTCCTAAAGCAGAGATGCTCTTAGTTTACGTCGTACTGGGAGCGTGTCCTTTGACCGATTTAGCTCATTTTCAATATGACTCTGCATGGAAGAACTTCTAATGTTCCTGCTGAATTTAAGACCTATATCTTCACTTTTGCGGCCAGAAGAATGTTTATCACACATGGACAGACGGACATGCCTAAATTGATTCTAAATTTAATACTGATCAAGAATACATATACTTTATGGGGTCTCTGAAGTTTTCTCCTGGGTATTGTAAGAGAATGTTTACCACAGACCTTACACAGCCAGAAGGACAGTCGGCCATGCTTAAATCGATTCTAAATTTGATGCTAACCAAGACTATATATATATTTTATAAGGTCTCTGAAGTTTTCTTTTGGGGAGTGACAAAATGAAATATATCCTTCACCTTCGTTGGTGGTGATTGTGAAAAATTAAGAGTAAATGATATTAGTTTCGTTGTGTATTTGAAATATTCGACTGCATATGTAGTTTACTGATCATAACTATTTTTCAGATCAATGCTTTTTTTATATAAGTTTAGAATTTAATTTGCTTCGAATCATTATTAAAATCATGAATTTTTAAATGATTAAATTTAAATTTTCTAAAGAAATATTTTCTTCTAATTAAATACGTTTTATCTGATCACTTTTTTATGATTATATTGTTACGATCTTTATGATCATATCACACCTACTTTTGATATTAAATTTGACATAGAGATATCAGGGTAAAAATTTAACAAAATTTATTTAATTTAAACTTACGAAAGAAAAT
Organism: Glossina brevipalpis; assembly: GCA_000671755.1. Classification (NCBI taxonomy): domain Eukaryota; kingdom Metazoa; phylum Arthropoda; class Insecta; order Diptera; family Glossinidae; genus Glossina; species Glossina brevipalpis. The sequence continues at coordinate 159,405 of KK351191.1, forward strand.
AAAAGATTAGCAAACGATATAAATAAAATCATATACGAACAGTTTAGTAATATAAAGACAATTTGTGAAGTTTGTGTTAATAATAAAAAAATAAAATCTATACAAATGGATGAAACTAACTGTTTATAATAAGTTTCGATTGGTTTTTTTGTTGTTTTGTTTCATCATTTAATGCATGCAAATTTATTGATTTTCATCATCATCATCATTATCATTATCATCATTATCATTACATCCACGAACAAAGCAATACGTGTTTGCGAACGAACGTTAATGCCGGTAAGAGAGATGCGTGTATAATTTGTATTGAAAATTAAATTGTTTAGAGTGTTTTGTGTTTGCATAACTTTACCTAGATTCTGACGGCAGAGTGTGACATAAATTTTTTTTGCGAAATCGTTTCGACATTCGTGAATATTATTTTTTCATAACTATTAGAATAATACTTACATGTTATCGTGCCTGTTGTTATTGTTGTTTTCTTAGCTTTTTAATATGATTTTAATTCTGTTATTGGTATTAGAGAACACAAAAGAGAGTGTTAGAACAATGCAAAATAGAACTTTTTTGTATAAAACGTTTTTTTTTTTTTTTTTTTTTTTTTTTTTTTTTTTTTTTTTTTTTTTTTTTTTTTTTTTTTTAAATAGAACAAAAGTTGATAGAATAATAATTTTCGTTGAAATTGAAATATTAAAGTTTTATTTTTTAAAAATATTGACATATGGCAAGGCCGTAGTCAGCTATGCAGAACGCAGTCTAGTTGTGGCGTAAAACTCAACTAAAAAAAAAGAATAAATTAAAGCTTGCACTTGTAGTCAGTCAATGAAACGTTAGGGGGTTTTAAAAATATTGATTTTAAAAATCTTTTAATTAAAATTTCCAATTTTTAGACAATAAAAGAACAACAACAAGAATTTGTTAATAAATAACATTTAAATTAATTTATCGCAAACTATTCATTCTTTTCAAGCGTTTCACTAGACAAAAAACGTTATTTTAAAAATATTAAAAATTCAAACGAAAAGAATGAAGAATGATTAGACAAAAAGAATGAAGAAAGAAAAGTTTTGAAAAATTCGGTATTGAGAAATACGGATTAAATGTTTTAAAGTGATAAAAAATATACTAAAATTGTCATTCCATATTCAAATATGTCAGACGTTTTCCTTAAATATTTTGTGTTAGACTTGACTGCCTCTGGTGTATGTTTTAAAAACAGAATCATACGTTAGAGAAAACGTTCAGAATTTACAATTAATGTATTAGATGTATAAATAAGTTCTTTCTCTATTTTTTTTTTTAAAATAAAAATCAAACTTATTTAAAATGTACTTATTATACAAGGCTTTTTAATTAAAATATTCACTATGACTGTGACGATGTTCTCTGACCATTTATCGGTTACGTTATTCTTGCACTTGTTGGACTCGACGCGAATTAGTCTTCGAATCACTTTTGTGCATTTTCAACCTTGTCGAACCGCTGATGTGCCATGTATGACTCCATCAGTTTGAACAAGTGGTACACAAAGAAAGAGATAGCTTTTGAAAATAAGCTGCAGCCGTTGGTTAGAAGTTTCCAGTATTCAAGTTGAAAATCACTTCTTTAATTATTTTGTCATTGTCATTGTCAGGTCGAGTTCCTTTGCCCGTAGATGGTCTTTTTCCTTAAGTACGTTACTAGCTTCATTAGTTGGACATGATTTAAAAGTTTCAACCGACCTTAGAGATTCGTAGTGGATTGATTCCTTTTCAATTCCATTAAACCCATAGTAACATTTTTTGGTCATGAATATTTGACTTTACACGGGATTTGGATCGTTGTGCTGGATCCACTTAAGCTTTTATTCGTTTAGTATTGTCATATATGACCCATTTTTCCATGGTACGCAATAATTTGATAAAGATAATCCTTATCTTTGCAGCGATTTAACATTAATATAAGCAAATATTAACTCGACGATTTTGCTCTTCCGTTCGCGGTTAACTTATTAGGAATCCATTTTCCTCCCTTCTATATCTTTTCCATGATATGTAAACGAACTAAAATTATCAATTCTAGACTAAAGACGAAGACCTCTGTAACAACCTGATTTGACTACATTTTTCAGCATACAGGGAAAGGTTATAGAGCAAGCAATAACATTTGAAGGGTTATCGAGCATACATTTAAAATTTAAAAAAAAAAAGGAGGAAATTATTTCGGAAAAATATTAAAAAATGGCAACACTTCAACCATTCACACAAAAGAGATTTATACTAAGGGGTTCCCCGGCAAACAGCAGAACTAAAGCAAATATTGATTTAAAAGCGAAAAAATCATTTACTTTGCATTCTTATATCTAAAGAATGAAGCGGATTTTTTTTTTTTAACTATTGATTTTTGTACGATTGGCGAGTATCTGAATGAAAAAGTTTGATTTTGAATCAAAAAAGGCTACACTTTTATTCATAAAAAATGTTTAAATTAAGTCAACCTCTAAAGGATATTTAAAGATTTTGTAAAAAATTCGAAAGAAAAAATTAAAATTCTTTGACTTAAGCTGCTTGACATTTTCAAAAAATGTGTTTCGAGATAAACGCTTTTCAAGTTTTGAAATGTGTTGTACACGTGTTCTTGTGTTATAAGAAATGTTCTATTATTGTTTTCTATTATTCTACGATCCCAGGACTATAAAACTATCATTCCAATTCTGAAGATTTCTGCTTCGCTCTATTTCTGTAGCGATTTTTTTGCTCAAAAATCCCTTTTCTTATTAAATCTATCTAAGAAACACAATCGCAACCTTTTGCACTTTACCTGAATCAGAATGACAAGGAAAAAAGCAAGAAAATATATATAAATTTCTGTAACCGAATCCATTTCATCCAATTCTAGAGATTTCATTCTAAACTTTTAATTTTTTATTAGAGGCACGAGAGTCCGCTAGAGGCGCTGTCAGCCTCATAGCGACCATCTCACAGGAGCTACATTAACATATTTTTTCTAGAAATGCTTTGAAATGTTTATAAAAATACTCTCGAAGGACATCTTTAGGAAAGAGATTTGGCTTTGATTTTCCAGCAGGCATACATTTGATATAGATAGGGCTTTTTTTCGAAGGACTTATGGAAAAGACTGAAATTTGAAAGAAAAGCTTATTTTCAAGTAATTTTAAAGCATCTATTAAGCGCTATTAATGCTTTAAGGAGTAAAAACGACTGAATTTTTTTTTTGGAGAATTTACAGTATACTTTTAGCTAAAATTTTTTATTGGATTTTTGTGTTCAAAAATCTCGAATTTCTTCATTTAAACACCTTTCGCATAAAATCTTGCAAACCACTTTATAATCGTTTTATAAGTCATAACATTTTTATCCGAAATCAACTTGAATCATTTCGGTAGCTTTATTAGTTGCTTGATTTTTTTTTGTATTATTTTAGTATAAAACACAAAACAACATAAAGTGCCGTAAATTCTGCTTCTTAACTTCCATTTGTTTACACTTTGATACATAAAGTCGACAAACAGTACATAAATTCTACAACACTTATATCCTCTATAAACATCAATATCGTAATTATATATATACTCGAAATGGCGGGAGAAATGACTGCGTTCGGTATGTTTTATAAAACAAACACAATTTCAACATAGAGAGAACTCGTTTAGAGATCTTATATTTATTGTATATATATGTGTAGAGAAACTTATCTCACCTTGAGCTCATTTGCTAATGCGAATATAAGCCTTTTCATAGTACGATCAAAAACTCTATGTTTTTTTTTTTGTTTTTCATTTCGTAGATCGTAATAATATTCCGTAATATTTTACTTCATTTATATTCCTTGACAATTTTATGAACTTCGTTCACTTTGAAGTTTAAATGGGTGCATGTTTTTTGTAGCAAATTTATAATGAATTACAAATCGACGGACAAGATTTTTATAAAGTTTTACGAGGAAAATTTTATGAAGTCGGGAGTTAAAGACTTATGGATTAATTCAGTTGGTATGCCTGAGAACGCAATTCTAAATTAAGAGCACAGTCATAATTATTTATGTTTGAAGAGTACTTCTGAAGATCTTGGAAGACCTTCAAACTTTTTTTGTGCGACTAACTATGAAGAAAATTTCATGAAGTCATGAGCTAAAGACTTATATGGATTAATTCAGTTGGTATGCCTGAGGACGTAATTCTGAATTAACGGCATAGATATAATTATTTATGTTTGAAGAGTACTTTTGAAGATCTTGGAAGACTTTCGAATTTTGTTATGCGACCATCTATCCCCAAGTAAAGCACCAACAATTTTTTCATTAAATATTGCTTTAAGAGTACCCTTTCTGATAAAATATTTACCAAATTGTTAAAAAGATTTTTGAACCTTAAATCGGTTCTTAAATTTAGGATTGTGCAGATCTGTACTAGAAGTGATAACTAGTACTAGTTAGTATCGTATGAATATACGAGTTCTTCGTTTTCTTTTTAGGCTTTATACCAAATGATTTTGATATACAGACAGATGTACAGATAAACGCACAGACAGACATATAGACAGACGTACATGATTTCGAACGAAGTGTAGCTTTTTCGAACTTCGAACAAGGATTTTTATAAAACTTTGTTAATTATATTTTTCCTTAATTTTAGGAGATTTTCAGAAATTCATTATTAAAAAGTAAAAGCTGTTCAGGATTTTTAAGTCTACTATGTCTCTTATTGATGAAAATTTTATAATAATAAATTAAAAATTCTGTGAGATAATTGATCATATTTGTGTTTTTTTTTTTGGAGGTATTACGTAGTCGGTCTTTCTTTAGTGTACGTCATTTTCATTAACTTTTGATCTTTTGATTCGCAGCCAGTCAATACGTTAACTGTATGTTAACGTTGAGAGAGAGATGGCATTGTAGTACGTAAGGTGAGATCATTTTTCGCTTTAGCTATACTTTGTACATTTTATATGATTTGAATGAATAAATTCTAGTTTTTTTTCATTGTGATGTTAATTTAGAATAAATTTTTTAATTATTTTTTATCTTTTGATTAGAGACTTTTATGTGTTAACTTTTTTTTAAAATAAAAAAACAAAACAAAACTTTTGTTTCTGAATATTCATCAATTTATCGTTTATATTCTTATATGTATATATATATATATAAAGCGAACATTTGAAATTTTCATTGCTTTTATCTCACAAAACATTTATACGACAAGTGATTTCTACGATTTCGTGCTGCAAACACGCAAATAAATCGCGAAAGTTATATAATCGTAATTTCAATAAAATCGCCTTGAAATCCATGAAATTGTTTTATTGTTTTCACTTTAAATTAATGTTTGATTTGGCAGCATTGGAAATTGGTGTGACGGGAAATCATTGCATATTTGTTAAAGCCTTTATATTGTTGTATTTGTTTTGTTTTCATATTCATGTTTTACACATCATTTTATAGTGGTACAAGGTACAGGATATTATTAAGTTGTATGTAACACTTAGGAGGACTTACGATAGATTCACCTTTTATTATATATATATATATATGTTATTATTTGAGAATCATTTTCTGTAGCTATTTATGCTTTTTTCTTTTGCCTTCTGTCTGTTTAATGTCTGCTCAAGCGTTTTTATATTCAATCTATACATCACAATTTTAGAGTTAAGGGATCTCTCAATATGAGTGCACACGATTTAAATTTGTGTTCCGTTCATGCAAGTGGCAACTCTGTAATTTAAGAGGTGTCACCTATGATTGTTCCGATTATAAAAACTGAACGCTACGCAAAAGAAGAATGCGTTATAACTGTGAAAATCCCTACAAAAACTGAGATCGCTCGCAAAAATTCGGGGTAATTCCGAAAAACCACTAGTAAATGTTGATTTGTCGAAGAAGCTTATCTCACCGATGAAGCCTATTTCCATTTGAACGGCTTTTGTAAGAAAATAAAATCATCAAATTAAATTCGTGACTCAGAAAATCCTCACGCAATCCATGAGAAACAAATGCATCCATAACGAGCAATAGTCTGTTGAGGATTTTGGTTAGTTGAGGCGATTGGGCTTTAGTTTTTGAAAAATAAGGTCGGAGTTGCAGTGACTTTGAGCGGCATTCGTTATAAGAATATGATAGCGGAGTTCTTGTGATCTCAACTGCACGGCATGAATCTGGAAGACATGTGGTTTCAGCAGGACATGAATCTGGAAGAAATGTGGTTTCAGTAGGACGGCACTATTTGCCACACCGCAAATGAAACAATCGATTTATTGCATCGACAATTTCTAGACCAAATCCACTTATGAAATTCTGAAGTCAATTGGCCAACAAAATTATACGATTTAAAGCTGAGCAATTTTTTTTCCCTTCGGGTATTCTGAAGTCTTGGGTTTCTGTGAATAAACCAAAAATAATTTCTGAGCTCAAAACCTAAGGAGGTCTAACGGATCCTCGATGAGATACAGATAGAGAGAGATATCAAAAATTCATTGAAAATTTCATAAAAAAAAGTAATGACCAATCATCACAATTGCGGGGCCCGGATATTTTATTCCCTACTTAATCGGAATATGTTCACTTGACTGCGCAATAAAAATATCAAAACTCACTCAAAAAGAACGTTTTTTTTTTTTTTGTTTTTAAATGACATAGTGCGCTATTATTGAGGCACCTTGGCGAAATTTGATAAATTAGAGTACGAAAGAGTACACGTACTACCTACCCTAAGCACAAACTAACGCCCTATTTGAGAAAAGTATTTATATAAAAAAAAAAAATTGCAAATTTCAAATATCTTTTCAACCAGATGCAATAGAAATTAATGTTTGGATCTGTAAAATAAATGGGAAATTTTACAAACGAATGGAACCATATAACCGTTCCTATAAAGACCAGTAAGCCTTTATATGAGATCAAATTTTTCAATATTTTATTATGTAATTCCCTATTAATAGTAATTTAAAATAAAAATTAACGCTACTAAATTTGGATTACACAAGTGGTCCATGGGGAAGTAAGCCTTTATATGTGTGATCAAAAGGATCTGATATTTAATATTTCATAATTAAAATTTGACCATAATAACAATTTGATATAAAAATTAAATGAATCAAATCTGATTCAAATCAATATATTGATCGAAATCTATAAGGGTTCTCAAGCAAAATATAAGTTTTTGTATTGAAAAAAGTTCTAATTTTTAGTACTTTACGAAAGAAATAATTGAAGAATTAAGAAGAAAAATATAAATTTAGCAAATGTAGATTACATCAGTTCACGATTTAGATCCCATGCCATGAAAAAACTTCCTTTATAAGGAGATAAGAAATAATTTTTGATATTTCCTCGCGAAAGTAATCAAGACATGCATTAGGCAAAATGATGTAAGGTACAAATGGACATTAAATCAGGCTCCAATGATCACATTCCTGCAAGGGCAGGAAAGGAATAGCAGGCATTTATAACGAAACAAGGTACACAATAATATTTATTATTTTCTCAAGAAAGAATAAATGAAGAATTTTTGAAGTCAAAATTAGTCTTTGATAAGAAATTATTTGCTTATGTGGTAGATTACCTTGTCCTTATTTTTTTTTTGTTTTTTTTTTTTTTTTTGCTTATTTTGTTCATATTCCTAATTGTCTACCGTTGTCGATGAAACCAAACTATAAGATTTGTATCTTTTCCGTCTTGATAAAGTTTATATATTGAAAAAGTTCTTTCCAAATTTTATTAAATATTTATTCATTTTATTAATGATAGTAATTATAATTGACGTAAAGCTAAAGGTATTCACTCCCTTTCAATATTCTATTTAGGTAATTATTATTTATAAATTTTCTAACTATACTTTCTAAATAAAAAGCAAAAAAAAAAAAAAAATCTTTAATTTTACATTAAAAAACAAGGTGGAGTAGTGTAAGAATGTGTCCTCATTATGACGGTATTTTAAATTCAAATCAAGAATAATATTTTTCGTAAACAATCAATCATTAATCAATAATGATGTTATATTACATTATTATATTACCGGATATCTTCTTCCGTTTGTTAAGCCTACACCTAATGATACGTATCAGAAATTCTGAATGATATGTCTGTCCGTGTTTTCAAAAGAGACGGAAGAGATAGAAGATGAGAAAACTAAATAAAGTTTAACATAAAATGCTTAACCCTAAATAATAATGATGTCTGCTGTCAAGTCAACTTTAAAAATAGATGTAATACGTCCATACAATAGACGAAAAGACTTAGTTAACTTTACAGCATATAATAAGATATTTTTATCTGAAATTTGATACAATTATTTCCTACGACCACCCAAAAAAAAATTCGCTTTAAGGCGAAGAATACCACTTTTTACTTATTGTTGTTGTTGTTGTTGTTGTTTATTATTATTATTAAAAGAAATGGTATTGTCCGAGAAAACGATTAACGAATAAAATAAATATTTTTCATGTATTCCTACTTTTTTTTTTTTTTTTATCTAGAAACATTCCCAGAAATGTATTAAAATCACACAGAAAAAAAAAAAAGAAGAAAAAAAAAATTTTCAAAAACTGTTTAAAAAAAAAAAAGAAAAAATTTAACCAAAAAGAGATCTCGAATGTGATATTAAAACACAAAATTAAATTTTAAATTAATATCAAAATCAAATCAGTCGCCATAACTTAATAATAATTAAAACAACGTTGTGATATATCAAATAAATATATGTCTTGAAAAGGATACGACTACTACTACTATCACTACTATCATTACTACTATTACTACTGCTATTACTACTACTACTACAACTAGAAAATCAAATGAAAAAGTAAGTCATCATCACTATTTGGATCCACTATACTATATAGAG
>KK351191.1:168330-182363 GCA_000671755.1 Glossina brevipalpis
AAAAAAAAAAAAAAAAAAAAAAAAAAAAAGAACGATTCATTCTTTAAGAACGCATGCGTGTGCGTGTGTGCAAACAGAGAAAAATCGCACAAAACGAAGAACGAAGAACTCCTCAAAACTTCATATTGAGAAGAACGACATTGCTTTTTCGACATTGAATTGATCAACAAACAATATCAGCACAACGACCTCATAAAAAGTGGCTAAGATATGATGGTAATTGATTTCTCTCTCTCTCTCTCTCTCTCTCTTCTTTTAACTTATTACTTAAAACTATGCGCTTTATGTTTACATATATATTTATATATATTTATATATACATATATAATATATATATACTTGAATATTTTATATACACATATATATGTATGTACATATATATATATATATATATATATAAATACACATATATATTTTATGGATGTTTATGGTGTAAAAGATTCATCCAAATACATCAGCTCTCTCTCTCATATTTGGTTAATACTCAAAACAACAACATTAACATCTTTGTTTTGCAAGAGAAGCTAATTTGAAAATGAAAACAAAAATGAAAACAAAAACAAAAAAAAAAAGCCTCCATCATTTTATGATATATTACTACTACTACTACTACTACTACTCCTATATGTTGGCAAATCACTCTATCATCATAATCATCATCATAAAAACAAACACATATACGCGTATGCTGGCAAAGAAAAATTTGTGAAGGACACGCAAGGAAAGATCATCATCACCACCACCACTACCACCACCACCACCACCGCCACCAACACCGCCACCACCACCACCGTCACCACCACCGTCACCGCCACAACCACCACCTATGTCTCTATCTCTATGCAACAGTGTGTGTGTGCGTACGTGTGTGTGTGTGCTGTGTGTGTGCGAGTGTGTGTGTGCGCGCGTGTGCGTGTGTATAAATTCTACTAAATACTTAATTTTATTTAAGCCTCACACACACACAATATAATTAATTAATTAATTAATACAAAGAACAGGCGAAACAATTTTTGCTGCTGCTGTTGCTATATATTAATATACATTTAAATATGTATTTATTTATATATATATATATAATTTTTATTCTCTATTCATAATCACATGTTGTCGTTGTTGTTGTTATTGTTGTTGTTGTTGTTGTCGTTGTTGTCGCCTATTCAAACACCACTACCACTACCACCACTGTCATCACTACTACTACTACTACCACCACTACCAATACTACTACTACTACTACTACTACTGCTACTACTACTACTATTCTAATTACTAATACTACTACTTCTACTACTTCTACTACTACTTCTACTACTTCTACTACTACTTCTACTACTACTACTACTCCTATTAATATTATTATTACTACTACTACTATTACTACTACTACTACTACTATTACTTTTACTACTACTCCCATTACTACTACTACTACTACTATATTTGTCATCACCACTACTACTTCTAATCTTCTTTAATAAAACAGAACAGTTGAGAAAACCAAAAAACAAACAAACAAAAAACAGAAAAAGAAAAGCATCAATCAGCCAGGATTATATATCGCAACATTCAGATATTCTCTCTCTCAGAACATTACCAGCTCACAATCATCTTGATTCGTGTGTGTGTGTGTATATGGAAATCAAGCAACCAGCACAAGTTCTAACTTAAAAAAAAAAAAAAAAAAGTAATTCCACCTACATAACAACATTGTTTTCAAATCAAGCAAATCAAAAAAGCCGTTAAAACCATCTAATTAAATAACAAGCGACACAGCATCCAAAGTATTTCAATTTATTACAAAAAAAAAAAAAAAAAAAAAAAACAAAAAAAAACAAAAAAAAAACACCCAAAAATTACTAATGATTTGTTTTCTTTATCTTTCTTTATTTTTATGAACAAATTGATAGTTTAAGAAAGGTATGAGAAAAATTATTAAAATAGCAAAAATACCGAAATTGGCCAAATATTGTTGAAATTGTTTACAAGTGTTATTATAAAACAACAATGTTTCAAAAAAACAAAACATTGAAGTGCTAAACGTACGTAAACCAGAACACAACTCTCTCTCTCTATCTCTCCGTCTCTCTCTGTCTGCTCTGCTCTGGTAAGGACATCACAACAACATCATCTAAAACTAAATCTATCTGAAAAAAAAAAACCGTAACCAATTGTGATATATGAACTGGATTATATATAAATTTTAGGATAAAAATAATGTCCTGCAGATTCCCTCCCAACTATTTTTATTTAAGCGTATTATCATCATATCGCGCCAGCACAATACATCGTCACTAAAAGGCTAAGGAATTAATATCAAAAAAAAAAAAAGCAAAAAACAAAAAAAAAACGCATTAATAAAAAACGCCAAAAAGAAAACACGCAAAAAGAAAAGCGAAAGGAAACGAAACGGAAGAAGAATATAGAAAAAAAGCAGAAAATAAAAAAGAAAGCAAAACGGAAGAAAAGCGCAAAAAAAAAAAATATTAATAAATAAATATCTAAAAGACTGATCCGACATCAAATCATGTTACAAATGAACGCCTTAACAGAGAGTCTTATGTCAAATGCATTCGATTTAATGGAGGGATCGACGGTGGCTCAACAATTTTTAGAAAACCATATGGGTTTTATAAGGCAAAGAGAACAATTGCCGCCACCTCTGCAACACCAGCAACAGCAACAACAACAACAACAACAGCAACAGCAGCAACAATCCCATAATTTGTTTTATTCAAATACAAATACAAATATAAGTACGCAAGAAACAAATAAAGAAACACATACAATGCCAACAACAAAGCTGGTAAATTCTTCAACATCGTCATCACCATCATTGTCGTCCTCTTCATCGTCGGGTTCATCACCAACAACGATATCATCATGTAATAGTCATAATTTGCAATACAATAAAATATATTTACAACAACAAATCATTAATAGAACGGCGCAACAACAACAACAACAACAACAACAGCAGCGACAACAACAACAACAACAGCAACAACCGCAACAACACCATCATCATCATCATCATCATCAGCGCAAACATTCCTTTGCAAAAACGCATATAGATAATGTTATGAATGAAAAAAACGATCAACAACAACATTTTAATCAATTAACACAATTTAATTTACAACTGCAACAGATGGATGTTCAACAACAACAACAACATCAGCAGCAGCAGCAGCAGCAGCAACAGCAGCAGCATTTGCAACAACAGCAAACAACTAATAATGTACAGACTACGGCTGTTAGCAACAACAACAATAATAATAATAATAATAATAATAACAACAACAACAATAGCCATAATCATAACGCCAATGGCAACAATGTAACTGTGCTTAGTCGCACTACCATATCACCACTGCAGCAGCAACAGCAGCAGCAGCAGCAGCAGCAACAATCGCAGCCACCACAACAACTGCAGCCCACACAACAACTGCAGTCATCACAACAACAATTGCAACAATCTACGTCCACAACCGCGAATAGTATCATCAGCAACTTAACTCCAAGTGCCAGCTCATCGGCAACAATTCTCACCCAGCAATTACAGCAACAGCAACAGCAACAGCAACAACAGCAACAGCAACAACAACATCACACACATCAGCATCCGCATCAGCACGCTGGTAGTTCAACATCTCCTTTTAAATCTTGTTGGTGTCTTGGTGAGTTGTTTCAAAAATTTAAACTCTTGTAAATGTGTTTATAAAGCAACATATCTCTGCAACAATTCAATCAAATCAATAATCATTACATCAAAGCGACTATTCAATAATCATCTTGAGCGCATCAATCAATCAGTCACTAAGCAACAACATTATTACATCTATATTAATTAATAAATAAAAAAAAAAAAAAAAAAAAAAAAAATTGAAAAACGTACGCGTCTCGGATCTAGTTACAGAAGAAGCAAACAAATTTGAGTTTGTTGTTTGAAACATAAAAAGCATTTAATTAAGTATTGAGGAAAAAAAAAAACATAATATCATGTGGGAAAGTTTCTAGTTAAATTTAAATTTAAATAATAATAAAAAAAAAAATATTGATTAAATTACGTACGGCGCTAAAAACCTTCTTTTTTTTATTCACATACTATCTATCTATCTATCTATATATATATATATATATATATATATATACATATATATATATACATGTCTCTATACACGCATTATTCATATGCTACGCAAAACTTTTTTTAAATTAATTTCTATTTTAAATTATGAAATTTTATTTTTGTGTTATTGTACGTATGTATGTATGTATGTATGTATGTATGTATATATGCAGCACACAATATTTGGACAACGGTTTCCAGAAACTAACTCTAATTAAAGAAATTAAATAAAACCAAATAAAATACTTTATGTATCTTCTCCTCAGATTTCATTTCATTAACATCTCTGTTTTCCAGAATATCGTACGTTAATACGCTCTTAAATCGATATTCTCTCTTTCTTTCTTTCTTATATGGATTTTCATACACTTTCATGTATATCTATGTGTTTTCCATTATTATTATTAGAATTTTTCTTTTTTCAAACATCTTTAGATATATATATATATATATATATATATCGTTAATAATTTTGCTTTCCCTATATCGAATTTTTAATTTTTTTTTTTTTTTGCTTTAAAATTACTGTTTTATATTTTATTTATTAGTTTCAAGTAAACTTATCTGTGTCAAAAATTTGATACAATTTTGTCAAAGATTTTAACATTGACGCCTCCACAGAACTTAAGGATTCTATTCTCTAATACGTAATCAGTTATTCGTTCCTGTCTTTAAGTGTACCATCCAATATCTCATGGATTTCAAAAAGTATAAATTACATTGACCAGCATAAAATTCGTGAATTCCTTTAGTTGTTCTCATTTAATTAACAATTTGTGTCATTCATTACAGAAACCACAGGCAAACAAATTGCCTTAAAGTCTACAGATCTATATATTAGAACTGATCATGATCTAGAGAGATAGATATGAAAAAATCTTTTCGTGAGATTTTTTCTTTGTCAAAGTAAAATTTCTTTAAAATTTCAAGTTTAAAAAAGAAAACCATTTTTACAAATCAGAATATGATATATAATCAACGTAAATAAGTTAACTATAGATTTCCTGTATCTGGAATAGGTCTTTAATTAGTCAATTAGTTAAAATTAAAACAATTAAAGTAATTTCTAGAGTAGTTTTAAAAACAATTGTTATTGTTATATATATATATATATATATATATATAAATATTTAAAAAAAAAAAAACCTTTATAGTCGAACAAGTCGGACCGTTAAGTACCCCCTACACCATTTTTGACTAAAACAATTCTTCATTTACTTTCGTAACAAAATATCAAAAATTATATCTTATTTCCAAGTAAAGGCGTCTATTTCATATAAGATCCTGTAAGAAAGAAGGCTTAAACCGTGGGATGACATAGTCCAAATGTAGCACTATGTACTAAAAAATTAGACTTTGTTGCCCCATATATAAATTCACTTTTTCTCTGGATTTTCAAAAAAGGATTATAAAAGTTAAACCTTAAAATGCATAATTTTCGTGAGAATCCAAGTTATAGACCTACTTGGGTCACATTTAAAATACAATTCATTTTTATATTAAATTACTATTATGGGTAAATATTCTCTGTAAAATTTAAGAGATTATAACACTTTTTATCATATAAAGATTTTTTCTATTATTACTACTACTACTACTACTAACTCTACTGCTATTCATGGACCATCTATGTGATCAAAATTTGGCACATTTCATTTTTATGTTACATAACTATTAATCGCTCATTTGCATCGTAAAATACTAAGAATTAGATGGATTTTCTATTTTTTTCTTACTATTAGTAGTAAAAAATATATGAGACATAGTTGAGAAAATGGATTCTTTTGATTCAAAATTTTCTCATTTGTTTCATATGAAAAAATTATATAGTTTTCATCGATTTATATCGAGAGGTATTAGAAATTGCAACATTTTTTCATGTAAAGAGAGTTATTTGGGAGATGGTGAAAAAAATAGCACCTTCCGATCCAAAATCTTCATTTTCTAGGACAAAATATTTAATTTCGATCGATTTTTGTCAAGAAGTATTGACAATTACAATATTTTTCACATGTAAAGAAAGTTATTTGGGAGATGGTTGAAGCAAAATGGAGCCTTTCGATTCATACATTCATTTTCTATGCTAAAATATTAGTTTCCATCGATTTTTGTTGAGAAATATTGGAATTTGAAATATTTTTTCATATAACAATTTTTTTCAATTATGGCCTTATGTGGGGAGTGACGTGATTGGATTCACTTTCGTTACCATTCTAGCTTATGCACGTCAATATACCAAATTGCCTGACTATATCCCTAAAAATGCGACTTGAGAATCTTTACACGGGGGAGACAAGCTCTCTACGAATCCAAAGGTATAATAAAATATGGTCTTATCGTAAGTCCTTCTAAGTGTTACACACAAATACTATAAGGTATTATGAGAAAATTCATATAATCGAATGACTTACTAACTGGCAACTTTAATTTTCGTTCAATACTCTTAGTGAATCGAATTCTCCTAGACAAACAAGAGTTCGTATTGAGAATATTTAGAACTGGGACACGAATATGTGGGATGAATTTTCTTAATAAATATGATGTTAATATTTCATCTTTTTGTGAAAATAAAAAAAAAAAAAAAATTAATTCCATTTTTATATAGAATTTGTTTATACTTTGCTATTATTCGCACAATTTCATTCGTTTCTACTAAGTTTACATTCATTCTATACGTGAGAGTATTTTTTTTTTTTTCTATTTTCTACTTTAGTTTTTGTTTTCATAAAAAAAAAAAAAAATTTATATTTGGAATGTCTTCTCTTTTTTGTATTTCTTGATGATATACTCATGTAGACGCTCTACATAACGATTTCCTTTCTTTTTTGCTTATTGCATGCACGGACTAGAAATGATTCGTTTACATTGTAATAATAATACTCAAGGGTTGCATTTGTAGGTCAATCTTTATGTAGAACATTTATTGTGAATATATATATATATATATATATAAAAATGTATGTGTGTATACGTAAACATTGTCATTATGAAATAATTTGAGTGTATTTCCATCTTTTTGTTTTCGTCTTTTTTTCCCACCGCAACCGGTTAAAAACATCGGAAATCCTGTAAAGTAATTTACGTTTTTTCTATTGTCGTAAAATAGGGAAATTCATGTATCGATCGGGCATGACTAATCCTGAAATGACAATTAATATATCAGAACTTTATGTAGAAAAACAAGCTTATGCCCTACGTTTACTAAATTTATGAGGTTATTGTAGAACCCGAAACCCTTTTTTTATTTTTATCGATCAATTCAAAATTATTTTCTGAATATTAAAATTTTATAATAAAATTTGATTCATAAGAGTAATTTAACATAGAAATTAACGTTTGGAAATTTGAATATAACCCTTAGATTCCGTAATTCTTTTAGATCCCATAATTTTCTAAAGAATAGTAAATCTTTCTATGACAAGAAAAAAATTCAAATTTTTAATATTTCAATGATGATAATTGGTCCACCCATTATAGTAATTTGACCAAATTTGCACCAAATTTGAGTTACTTAAGAGAGTCTATTATTTGAACATCATAGCACACGTAAGGTTTCTCATAGAAAGTAAATCCTTATACGTTAATGTAAAATATAAAATTTTACTACTTTATGTCGAAAATAGGTATAGAATAATATCTTTAATTTATCTGTTCAGTACTGCCAATGATCCGTTGTTGAATAATTGAATTTTAAGAGAAGAATAATATCCTTGACAGGAAAATTAATTTTACAAATTTTAGATCATATTGGAAGTTCGCATTTTCGACCCGCTCCCGTATAAAATCTCAATGTAAAGTATACCTTTTCATAGAAATAAGATAAGACCTTCTTCTTCGTCTTTTATCTTGAAAATAAAATATTGTGTAGGGTTTTCCATCAAGAGTGATACTCTTGCTAAAATTTTGAAAGAAAAAAAAAAAAGAAGCACCTCAACGTATCAAAGTAGATTGTGTTATACTTTAAAGCTTTAAAGGCATTAAAGTTATGTTCTAAACAAAATATCGTTCAAATATCCATCACAGCTTTCAAGTCAATGGCTCCAATTGTTAAGCACTCTGATCAACTTTATTCGCATTATGTCTTACGATAACACGACGAATGTTCACTTCGATGTTCTCCTCATTTTTCACTTTACATTGTGATCCAAGTTTGGATTTTTTTCGCATGAAATGAAATCCCTTTTAAATTTGGCCACAGGGAGAAGAGGTGATGGTGAACAAACCATCACGAATTGCAATTTTTTCAATGATTTTTTTCTCAATTTTTTTTAATGATTTCTAAACGTTTAGAATTCATAAATCGCTGCATAATGAGACTGTAAATTATCCTGGATATTTTCATATCTGAAAGCACACTAAGCAAAGTATATTTGGAACTGGAAATTCCAATTTTACAAGGAATCACTCTAAATGAAATTCAACCCCAAATGAAAAACGCCAAAAATATAGGGTTTTTCATTAAGAGTGAATTGAAAAACGCCAAATATATAGGGTTTTTCATTAGCGGTGAATTGAAAAACGCCAGATATATAGGGTTTTTCATTAGGGGTGAATTGAAAAACGCCAAATATATAGGGTTTTCTATTAGCGGTGAACTGAAAAACGCCAAATATATAGGGTTTTCTATTAGCGGTGAATTGATGTGATGTAGGATATTTAATAGTCAATCTTGCCTGACTATAATTTTTATTTATTTTTTTTTTTTTCTGTTTACTTCTTATCACTTTGCTTAGGTTAAGTTCAAAAATCAGCTAAATAGCTCGCAATTAAAAAAAAAAAAAGACGATAATTTTTCTCTTTTCCTTAGATTACAAACACAAATATATTCGTTAAAGAAAACGAAACTGAACATTGTTGCGTTTGTTTGATTTAAAATGGCGTTTTTTGCGAAACTCACAAGTTCGAATCAGATAATTAAGTTAAAAGACTATTCCAAGGCAATCAATTTATTTGTAATCCTTTATTGTAATCCTTGGTCTTCGTTAATATGATTTTTAATTGCAATTCTAGTGCAATTAATTGTAAAATTGTGAAATTCTACCAAATTGTTTTGAAATAAATCACGATATTCGAAGAGTATCGTGCATTAATGTATGAATGTAAAGAATTTTTTTCGTTTTTTTCATGTCATAAACAGATATTTTGAATACCAATTCGTTCCTAGGTTCCCAAATTATATACATATATATATTATTCTATAAGATGGACATTTTAATAAGCAAAATGGGCCCAATTTGATTACCCTGTACAAAAGAAATTTGTACGTAACTGCTGTGGACAAAATGTAATGAGACTGTGTTTTATTATTATTATTATTATTGTTATACATCAGACTAATAAAATTAATTCTTAGACTAGAGAGATGAGATTTGAATCCACGTGTACTGATGCAGAGGGGCTTCTGAACAGTTCAACCACAGTTGCGGCATTTTTTTTTTTTTTTATATATCCCTGGCTATGAGGAAATTTGTACGTAACTGCTGTGGACAAATAATAATGAGACTGTACTTTTTTTTTCTTTGATATATCCCCCGCTATGATACTTTTATGATCAACTGAGATACCAGGTGGGATGAAAAATCCGTAGGCTAACATAGGAAAATTCTTTTTTTTTTATAGAATTTGACTTTAGTATTCGATATAGTTGCTTTTGAGGGCAATACAACAATTATAGCGGTCATACAATTTTTCGATACCATTTTTATAGTACGAATTGTCTTTAGTCTCAAAATAGGCTTTCAGTCCACTCGTCTGACTATCGGAGTCATGTTTCATCCATTGTTACATATCGACGCAAAAATTATTACGATTGAACAGCTCCACATACTGCTTAAAATCATCAATTCGTTATGGTTTTTGATCGATTGTGAGCTCGCTGCGGCAACCACTTTGAACAGCTGCGGCAACCACTTTGAACAGAGTTTTCGCATATCCAAATATTCACTTACAATATGTCCTATATGTTCTTTTGATATCCTTAGGGTGTCAACTATCTCAATCAACTTCACTTTACGGTTATCCGAAATTATTTTGTGAACGTTTTTGATGTTTTCGTCGGTAATAGCCTTTTTGGGACGTCCACTGCGTGCATCGGCCTTCGGTGCTCATTTCGCCTCGTTTAAATTTAGCAAACCATTTCTCTACAGTTGATTTACCTGTTGCAAAGTCTGAATAATATTTATCAAGCCAAACCTTGCCTTCAATAGTAATATTTTTTTTTTCGTATTTTTTTTATTAACACACGAAATTCCTTTTTATCCATTTTTTCAAACTAACAAAAGTTGCTTCACTAAAAATTCTATAACTCACATACTAATAGTGTAAGAACTGTCAAATCTATACACTTGTCTTTTGAAGGTTAGGACTAACTAAAAAACATATGGATTTAATATTAGTAGCGCCATCTATATGTCAGGCTACGAACTTTTTAGCCCACCTGTTATTTCGAGACACATAGTCTGTTAGCTTTAGAAGTAGCAGAATTTTTGATTTTTTTTTTTTTCTTTTCATTATGCTTTGTCCTCAGTAGTATCTCAGGTTATTGAAAACTTTTTCATTGATTTGCTATATATATATACGAGAGACATGATCCAATATTAAACCAAACAAAAAATAATGCATTTTTGAGTCTAGACATTGATTTTAATCATATTCATTAATATTTCAAAAATTCAAGTCCACTAACGTTTGAGACTAATGAATGTTATCCCTATTATTAAGGTTTATATTTTGTTAGATTACAGTGGGTGTCTAAAGTATTTAGTAGAGTATCTTTTTTACATGAATTACGTCCATACTAGACTTTCAATTAATATTTAATTACTGAAAAAAAAAAAAAAAAGAAAAAATATATAATAAAAGAAAATAAATAAATAAAAGTAACGATAATTAAAGCGACATCACGAACATTTGTATATGTTTTGTATATGTTTTTGAAGGACATCTTCTAAGCTAGAAAGAAGACATAAAAATGTCAACATTTTAGAACAAAAGAGAAAATATAAAAAAATACATTTTTACACATATGAATACGTTGGGGCATAGCTTTTTTAATTAAAGAAATAAAGAATCCTTATGTGCTTTTCAAATGTCTATCATCCTATTATCAGTATAAAATGTAGGACAAATGAAACCCTATTATCTTGAAAAATGAATGCATATATAGGATATATATAGGATATATATATATATATATATATATATAGAAA
Source organism: Glossina brevipalpis (assembly GCA_000671755.1). Classification (NCBI taxonomy): domain Eukaryota; kingdom Metazoa; phylum Arthropoda; class Insecta; order Diptera; family Glossinidae; genus Glossina; species Glossina brevipalpis. Next base: position 179,671 of record KK351191.1, read on the forward strand.
AATTTTCCTTCCTTTTCTCCTCATCCAATGAAATGGTTAAGATAGTTAAAAGCTAATGGGGACGTAGTCAAATCTGGCCGAAAAGATATTTGAATTGCAAGAAGATTCCAAATAAAAATAATTATATATTGATTTTATAATTATTTTACTGATTGTGAATCTCACTTTACTGATGAGAAATGATTTTTTTTTTTTGGTCAACTTATTAAATAAAAACGTTGATAATTCTAGAGATAATACCTGTAATATATAATAATAAATTTTGAATGTATTGTTACGAAAATTGGCCTTTCGTGTTTAACCTTGAAGGCTCAGTTCGTACCTCTAGATCGCGAAAAGCTTAGATTTTGGTTATTTACAATTTCCTTGATTTATTAACAAATATTTATAATCCCGATTATTTTATAATTTATTATAAAGTAATTATTTTCTTCAACACTTAGTCTGACTCTCTCAAATATTATTTATTGTCTGAATGTTTTAAGCAAAATGCTCTACTTATAAACCCTACTACGAAAATCACAATTTTCTGCTTCTCTTTCTGCGATACCTGCGGATACGTAGTTTCGATAATTCCATTGATGTCAGATTTCGCGGAATTTTTTGCCAGTTTTTGCTTTTATTGCCAACTGTATTTGCAGCTTTTTATGACCGCGATAGTTGTTACATTCAAGGAATTTCCTCCCCATAGATTTATCAAATTTTTTGTAGTTGGCTTTTATTAGTTTGTGATTTTCGTAACAGTATTAACACTGCTTACAGAATCAAGCTATGAGTCAAGATCTTCAAATCCTTATGTACTTTTGAGACCTTCTGTCTTCTAAAAATCAAGTGATAACTCACAAACACACACTCATATACTTTTGATGGTAATTAATGAGGCTATGAGGCCCTGAAAACTTTCTTTATGAAAATATGAAAATTTAGAAAAAATGAAAGTAAACTAAGTATATATAGGAAATGAAATCAAACCGTTACTCAGTCTAATCCTTATACTGATGTCAATCAATATATTACTTAACATTTTTCTTTCGTCTCACGAATTTCTATAAAATGTTTGCGTTGCGAGAGAGGACTAATAGACGCCTCACTACTCATTACAGTACTATCGAACCGAATCAGTTCTAATTTTCAATCTCAATTCGATTAAATAAAAAAATTCACAAAAAGACCGAAAATTAATTTGTATTAGTATTGAGTCTAAAAAAAAAAAAAAATAAGAAAAGAAAAGTTACCATCACAATCTCTTTCAAGGTCACATTTTAAACACAGAAAGCGACTGTTCAAAAGTTACATGATAATCCATCAGATTCATTTTTAATAATTCAATTCTCTAGCCAACTAATACTGTCTCGCACGTTGTCTCGCATATATATGCAATTTTTTTACGTTTTATCCCCAAAGTAGCCAGGCAGTTATACGCGAAGCCGATCGTCATTGAGCGTAACCACCTTGAAACGGGTTAGATTAAATGACATCATGGTCATGGTTATGGATTTACTTCATGTTTTGAAGTATCAAAGAATTATTTCGCTTACATTTTTATTAGATTGTCTTCATGTCATACGAAATAAATATGGAACAGTGCACAGTATGTATAATACACTAGTTACGTTATAAAGAGGAGAATAAAGTTTTGTGATCTAAACGAAGCAAATATGGTTCGCTATTGACAATTTATTTGTTAAAAAAAAAAAAAAAAAAAAAAAAAAAAAAAAAAAAAAAAAAAAAAAAAAAAAAAAAAAAAAAAAAAAAAAAAAAAAAAGCAAATAAAGAGGTTTTGTATAAAGAAATATAGTTTCAACTGATTGTAGTTTGCTTTGTTGTTGTATTTTTTTTTTTTAATTATAATTTTCTTACAAATTTTCTATTTTGCTTTTTCTTTCTTTATCTCTTGCGATATTTTTAATTTTTATCACACGATCATATAAATTTTAAATTTAGATCATCGGGTAAGATACTTATAATATACACAAGATAAACGGTGTTTTTCTAAGAAATTACAGGTAAATTTTCTCACGATCACCATCAGAAACTGGGGTGAAAATCTTTTTCTTTTCCTTTTTATATATTTTTTTTTTTTTTTATTTATTTGTTTAACTTAGTTATTTTATATTTTCATTCATATAAATATTTAGTGTTTCTCTCAAATGATTATGTGATCATAATCAGTATAAATTTTCACTTTTCATCATTATTCTCTTACAGAGATTAAGAAGCAGATCAAATGGATCGTTTGGTTAGATTATATAAAATGAAAAAGTTTTCATTAATAAAAATAATAATTTTTTTATTAATTATACACTTAAGATTCTCACAACTTTTATCAAATTATTTATTTATTTATTTAAAATTTATTTCATAACGTAAGCACCGATTAATTGTGTAATGGATTTTAAATGAGACTACAAATATAGTAGAACAGAACATGTAGTGTCTGGAACTGAACTCAATTAAATATAAGAAAGTAATTAAGAAGAAGAATAACTCTGCTGCTACGATCAGAATTTTTATTTTCTTTCACTATTTGTGATAGTAAATGTATGCTGCTGTAGTTTCAAAAAAAAAAAAAAAAAACCGAATTGCAACCAGCAAGAAAATTATATTCGGGTGTGCCGAATCTTTCATACAAATCTTCTTTATCCTTATTAAAAAAAAAAAAAAAAAAAAAAAAAAAAAAAAAAAAAAAAAAA
>KK351191.1:206147-241896 GCA_000671755.1 Glossina brevipalpis
AAAAAAAAAAAAAAAAAAAAAAAAAAAAAAAAAAAAAAAAAAAAAAAAAACAATTGTAAAGAAATCATGAATTAAATTTAAAATATATTTCTGAAGTACCTAGATAAAGATTTAAAAATTTTTACATAACTATAAACGAAATTGAAAAATAAAAAAAATAATAAAATAAGAGAAATTGAAAAACATAATTAAAATTTGAAAAAAATAAAAATTTTCAATTTTATGAGAAGTTTAGAGAAAAGATCAATATTTACTCTACAATACGTTGTCGATATATATGAAATGAGATCACACACATCTTGAATAAAAGACACAAAAAAAGTAAAAAAATAAAATAAATAAAAGATAAAAGATAAAAGAAAAAGGAATGATAAAAACAAAAAAAAATAAAAAAAAAAATTATTGAAAATTCTAAGAGCTAAGAGAAAAAAAAAATTTATATATATTTTATGATTTGACTGTGATAAAAAAAAACATAAATAAAATAAAATTGTATTAAAAAAGCAAAAAAAAAACAAAAAAAGAAGCGAAACAGCGAAATAGCAGAAAAAAAAAATAAAAAATAAAAAAAACAAAAAAGAAATGATAATGAGAATGAACAAAGGGAAATGAAATAATAATAATAATAATAATAATGATGAGGATGAGGATGAGGATGAGGATGAGTATGATAATGATTTAAAAAAAAAAAAAATCAATGGAACTGCATATAATTAAACGTATAATTATAAAAATTAAAACTAAAGTTAAATGTAATATTATATTAGTTGTAGTTTAGTGAAAGCGAATATAGTTAAAAAGTCGATAAAAAAAAAAAAAAAAAACTATGATTAAAATGTTAAAGAGAATAGAAACAATATTTAAGCAACACAATGCCGTCTTTGATTGTATAGTAAAAATTATTAAAGAATATAAATTAAAAACAAAAAAGAAAATTAAGACGAAATAAATATAATTTCTTTAAATAAAGAATTAGCAAAAAAAAAAAAAAAAAAGTAGAGGTTTTTCCTTTTTTTTTTTCTTTGTTTTTTAAAAAACATTTAAATGTTAATAATTTATAAAGCAAAAAAAAAAAAATAAAACAAACAAAAGTAGATATGAACAATTTTCTTAAAAATACCAAAATACCAACAACAACATATAAATTTATGAAGAAAAAGTTGTAAAATTTTACAAGTTTAAATATGAGGTAAAAAACAAAATAAATAAATAAATAAAAATAATAAAAAAACGTAAGGCAAAATTTCACAATTTCTCTATTCTGTAAAACTTTATACAAATTTTAAGATCTCTATTTAAAAAACCCCAAAAAAAAAACAAAAAATCGCGTTATCTCTAAAAATCCAGAAAAATGTTGAGAAATTTATATTTATACGTTTATTGACACACATTGCTGGTCAATGTTTCTTCTAAATCTATTAATTGTTTATCATTATAATTTCACTTTAATTTTCAAAAAAAAAAAGAAAAAAGTAAAACTCTTGTATTTGTTGCTGCTGCTAAAATATGAAAAAAAAATATTGAGGAGCAATTCCTAAAAAGACGAAAAAAAAAAAATTTTCCAATCGAATGCGAAATCATGGATAAATTTAATAATTCCTTTTTTGATCATTTTAAGGTTTTCTTGAAATTTTTAAAATTATTTTTTTTTTCGCTTGTTTCTAACACGCTGCCAATTTTTTTATATAAAAAGGAACCGCAACAACTATATCTTCTCTGAATCCTGAATCACAACTATTGTCTCATAGATCATAGATCAGTATATGAATTGTGCCCCAGTGAGAAAGCTCTTTGTACTATGTAGGCAACGTCTACAAACTTAGAGAATGCCTTGCTGCCTGATCGCTGGAAACGTGTATTTTCAAAACGTTGGAAGTAATACGATAGTAATCACAAAGCGTAGACACGATACGCTGCTAGAATATTTATATGAGCTGATATTTAACGCTTTATACGAAACGGTTGATCTATGTATATGACCAAGATGATTAGATATGTTCGGCGACACTTGGGGCCCTTGAGTTAGGTATAATGCCATCGCTGCATTTGCTTTTTTTGGGAGTGGCTTGTTTCAGATTCGCTTTGAATGACAAATTGTAGTCAATCGTAACGTCTAAGTATCGAATCGCATGCTGCAATACTAAGTTAATATTAATCACTTTTAAACGTGACTCACTCAACTCTTTTTCTCAATGTTCCTCCTATGGTTTTCCATTTTTTGTGTTGTTTTAATAGAGTGTAACTAGTAACTTGTCTACAGCACTCTGTGTTTTTAATAAGATTTAGAATTTCATTCACCCATAGTCGACTGGGATTTGACTTGTTTTCGTAGCGTTCTTTAGAGCAACGTTATTTATATTTATGTGTCCAGATCTTCGCGTCAATTATAGAATCATTTCACTAGCGAAGAATTATTAAAACGTTTTACATGATTGTTCTCGCAAACTTTTTTTTTTTTTTTTTTTTTTTTTTAAGAAACTTTTAATATAAATTCACATAATTCAGGTAAGATTTTTCGTTTCTTAATGTTCGCTCTATAATAAGTTGAGAGATCAATTATTTAGTATACAAAAAGCTTATGAGCCTTATACTTGATATTACTTTGTTAGATAATATCAATAGTTTGTCTTTACAATTTTTGCACTTAAATTAGTTTGTATTTTGAAAAGGTTATTTAAATAGGAATAGAGGGAAGCGGTAAATCAAAGAAAAAAATAAAAAACAAAAATTTTAAAGTCCATTTTTATAATAATATGAAAAGAATGATGCTGATATATTATATATAATATGCTCAATCAATTAGATTGTTGTCTAGAAGAAAATGATTAAAAGACTATGATACTAAAGTCGACGAAACCTATTAGAATTCTCTACACTTTCCTTATTCTACACGTACGTAATGAAATATGTTTTGTCAATTTTGTTTTATAAACTATTTCTTAATATTATAGAATCTCTAAATACGAGATATTGCAGGCATGATCGGTACCAATACCTGGAAAATGGATTTATTTTTTTTTAAATTTAATTTAAACATTACAAAGTGATAAAATTAAAATAGTTTTTTAAAGGCTACTTACTGGAGAATCTTTTCTGATTTAAAATTAAAAAAAATTTTTTTTTTTCGAAAAATCTTTGCAAAAATAAAAGAATAGAATTAAATTTAAAATTTTTAATTTTTTAAAATTAATTTTTTTTTCTCTTTTTCTTTTTTTTCTTTATTTTCTAAAATTAATTTTTAATTTTTTTAAATTTTAATTTAATTTTTTAAAGTTAATTTTTAATTTCTTAAAATTAATTTTTAATTTTTTTAAATTAATTTTTAATTTCTTAAAATTTTAATTTAATTTATCTCTTAGGAATTGCTCATTAATATATGCAGTCCTATAAAACGATAGCAATTTATTAATGAAAAAAAAAAAAAAAAAAAAATACAGAAAAACAAGAAAACAAAAATACATTTGAAAACAATCCAACTAATAAATGAAAAAGTAAATATATGAAAATGAAATAAATAAAGAAAATAAATAGAAAAAGAGTCAAAACAAACGTTCATTTCCATTATTATATATAAATATATTTCAACATAATTATTATTATTATTACAGTAGAAAGAAAAAAAAAAAAGTCATACAATACCGAAAGGAATAATAATAATAAAAAAAAAAAATATTTTTTCTCTCTATATATTTTTCGTTCTTCACTACAGAAAAACAAAACAAAACAAAAAAAAAAAAAAAAGAAAAGAAAAGAAATATGAATAATGTACGCAACATTAATATGTAAAAAATGAAAAGTAAGAAGAACAACAACAACAACTACATGAAAATTATCTAAGCATATAAAATTCATAAAAAATCTATTTACATACTTAGAAGATATACTTAATTATGTAGATATGTGAGAGAAGGCAAAAAAAAAAAAAAAAAAAACAAAAAGAACGTAAATAATTACTGGAACATTTTCGTATAAATGTACGTATGCTGAGCTGTTGTGTAATTGTGTGTACTTACTTACTATCAACTCAACCGCTCTCATTCGAAGTGTATTTATGTAAGAAAAGTAATCTATCTTTGTATTCGTTTGTGTATTGCACATACAAACACAAGAAAGAAATAAATCTTAAAAAGCATTACATACACACATGCATTCATTTATATAAATATATTTAAAAAACAAAAATCCAAAAAATATAAAGAAATGAATTTTAAATGTATACCATATTATGAATGTCTAATTTATTATTATTATTATTATTATTATTCTTATGATTTTCTTTATTATGTATTTCTTTTAAAATAAAAGATATCTTACATCTATATATATATATGTACATATAGATGTACATAAATAGTTACACAATTCCAAGCATATAGGAAATATTTAATTTTTTCTAGTTGATTTATTTATTCGAAGCCCGCGCCCACCCCCCTCCCCGCTCCACTCACATCTACAAAATGTCTCTGAATTCTACACGTGCTGCAGTACTTAAGACCACTGCTTTTTTTTTCTAAAATTTTAAGATTTAATCCTTAAGTCTTGGCATCTTTATTCCGGACTTTCGTTTTTTTTTTTTATTCTCCAATTATATCTCTATTGTTTTCGAAGTTCTCATCAATTAGGCGCATCGAAACCTATATTTGTGGTCTTACTTTTAAAGAAAGTTTCCATCTTTCATTATTGATTGCTGACCATATTATAAATGTGGACAAAAAGTAATAAGACTGATTTCTTTTTTTTTTAAAAGATGTGAATATTTTTTTATTTTTTTATTTTTTTTTTTTTTTTTTTTTTTTTTTTTTTTTTTTTTTTTTTTTTTTTTTTTGTATGTTGGTAGGACTGTAGTAAATAACTGACTATTGGGTTAGTAATACCAGCACTTTTTTTTTTTGCTTTAAACGATCGTTTCACAAGCGATTTTTGGAATACAAGAAACCATTGAATAAAAAATTTGGATCAAAATTCGTCAAAAATATAAAATTTCTTATACTGATGCATTAAAAATGTTACAAAAGTGTTGCGATAATGATGAATGTTTATCAAAATCACAAATTTTTAATCAGAACCATAGGGTCAACGAAAATGAACCTCGAGTTCAGGAAGACTATCAACCTCAAGCACTGATTGAAAACATCAACACAACATAAAATCAAAATTGACTTAAAGAAAGAAGAAAGATATTGTTAATTAATGAAGAGGATCCATAAAAACAATTTTGAAGAATGATTTGGACTTGTCTTGTATGTCCGAAAGTTTGAAGTTCATTTGAAAAAGAATGTCAAATTAAGTGTCAAAAGAAATGCTTTCTATAAGTGATAATGATTTAAAATGTATAAAATTTTTGACGATAGAACTGAAATTTTTCTTTATGATGACCCATCCAACCAAAAAAAGATCGCGTCTAACAAAGGTTGCTTAAGCAAGAAAAACGATGTTAACCCAACAGGTCACTTGTCCCAAAATTCTTGTCATTTATTGCCAAGACTCATATCAACCTATCAAGAAAAACAAATGTAAAGATCGATATCATAGCTCGGGTATTTAAAAAAAAAATACAGTCTCATTATTTCCTGTCCACAGTACTCTATAGTGGATATCTTCTTTCATCATTAATTTATGATTGATATGTAGTGCATATCACTTGATCTCAACTATGAAATCGTCTGTGTCTGAGCATAAACATTAGTAATGACTAATCTCTACCCTCAAAATTTCGTTGTGAATATGATTTTGATTTAAGATAAATAGATGTCTGCCATATAGAGTCTTAGTTCACAATCATTGCTTTAACTTTTCATTAATCATTTAATCATTTATCTCGAATACTACGACTGTTCTTCCATCAACATAAATCTCTTCTGACTATTCAGACATTGACGCGTCTTAATAGCTCTTGCTGACCCGATCGTCAGTAATAATTCTTGACTTAGAAATGATGTGCGTTTACCTGGTACTAAGCACTATTCTTGATCTACATATATGTTATACATAGACTACAGAATACCCTCTTTGCTCAGATTCAATTATATTCTTCTTATCATTTTATATACTCTTGAGAGACATGTTATTAATATATATTTATAGCAGGATCGACAATTGCAATCGGGTCTTTAGAAAGGAGGATACTTCAAGCTTTTTATCAAACATTTAGAAGTTTCTTCAGTATCTTCCATGCAGAGCATTTCTATTTCAATTTTCATTTTAATTTTTATTTTTATTTTAAATAAGAAAAATTTGTATTTTATGTTGTCTTGTCCCTGTCGAAAGTGTTGCTTCATTTTTAAGAAAGTTTTGAGATCATCTTTACTTATACGGCATTCGTTCGTTTCCGTAATGTGGTTCATTTTCTGCCCTTCATTATTTTGTTGTTTTGATTGCAATGTTTATTATTCTTGTTATTATTTTTATTCATATTTTAATTATTATTGTTATTATTATTATTTTTAATATTATTGTTAGTATTAAGATATATCTATACATAAAAAATAAAATTAAAAAGAGGAATAACAATAACAATTTTGTGTTTCCATTCATTAGTTATCCGAACTTTTTATGAAGACATTCTCAAACTTAAAAATTTTTCTTTAGAATTCATTTACAACAAAAGATTCCTTAACATAATCTATACTTAACTATAATCTTTTATTTATATGACCTAAAATATGGGTCAAGCGAGAAACCTATTGAAAACCTATAACTTAATTTACAGTCATAGTATATATTGCGCACCTTCAAGTCTTCTATAATGGAGTAATTTTATTAAAGCGGATTCTATATAATACGAAATGAAAATTTCAACAACTTTCCTATAATGGATTTTTTTTGTAAAAAAATATCCCAGCAATTCTAATGCCTTGAAATATTTATGGATGTAGTTATTCAAGATATTAAATTATTGTGCTTAACATTTATCAAGTATTCCGTGTTCCAGTTATCGGGGAATTTCAGTAGAAAAAAATAAAAAACAAGTCAGAAAATTATTTTCAACTCTGCCGAATCTTTTATATCTACCACCTTCTTTTAAAAAAAGAAAAAAAGTAAAAAAAAAATTTTAATAGGTGGGCGAGGCAGACTTTTTCTTTTTTGTGGTCCATTTTCAATGGCAACATATTTGAAAGAGCTTCCAATTTTTCTGCTAAAATTGAAGTCGATATCTGCGGCCAAGAGAATGTTAACCAAAGACCTTAACCGGACGGACAGACGGACAGACCACATTATTCTTAATTTGATTCTATATTTGATACTGATCAAGCATATATATATTCTCTTTTTGGGGTCTCTGAAGCTTCCTTCTGGGTATTACAAACAAAAGGACAAAATGATTATATCTCTTCGATGGTGAGGGCGTTGTTTTCTTTTAATATATTCTGAAATTGCTAGGGTCTGATTTATGTACAATTTTTTTTATTTCTGAGATTTTATATAACATGATACGAATCCATTTAATTTTGTACGAATTATAAGCTTGTTTTAAAGAGGTTTCGATATAGCACGGTTTTCATGTAAGGCTGCCTTCGATATAACACGGTTTTCATAAAAGGCTACCTTCGGTGTTACACGGTTTTCATGTAAGTCTGTCTTCGGTATAATACGGTTTTCATCTAAGGCTGCCTTCAGTATAAGACGGTATAAATTAATCTAGTTTGTCTTAATTCTATGTTTCTCATAATACAGTTTCCAAAGAACAAACATTTCATGATTTCAAGTAATTGTGAGTTTTATATAACACGGTTTCCATATAGCGCGGTGTGAAATAATTACTTTTAGGAAACTGGACTGTAACTTTAAAAACAAAGCGCAGATATTCAGATCCTTAAAAAAAAAAGACAAAAGAAGCCGTAGCGGGATCGGCTTTTTTTTTACTGGAAATAAAATTTATAAACTAAATTGAAATGTTTAAAACTTTCAGTTTTGACTTGCGGTGTCAAGAAAATAAGAGTGTGAAGTTAAGTTTAAATTTAATTAGAAAAGTCACAAACGAAATTCCTAACAGAGACCGCTCGATTCAAAAAAGATTTATAAAATCCATACTCGCCTTCGTATGTAATAGATAGAGAGGGATAAAGTTAATTCACCTTTTTCAAATAGACATCAATAGATGGATTAATAGGTATGAACTACGGCTCATGTAATAGAGATTAATGGGAATTAAATTAAGTGAATTATCTTTTTTTTTGAAAGAAATTAAAAATGTTCACTTTATTTAATTAGCCGAGAAACCTAAATCGTTCATCTTAATTTTCAAATTAAGGATTGGATACGAGGTAATATGAAACCTTTGCGTAAACAAACGTTCGTCTTAAGGGGAATATTTAAAAAATACCATATTAAATTAATTATTTTAATTCCGGAACGTTTTACTAAAAGTGGGCATGTCAGATAATCGATTCGACGTACTTTTTTAATTGCCCTTTTTAATCCTTTTTCAACCTAAATTGCATTCATTTTTTTTAATGAAATTTAGATTATTATACCGAGTATTAAATCAAACTTTTCTATAAATTGTAAATTATAATGTTGAAGTTATTACGGGCTTATCTGGTATATTTTTTATTTTTAATTATAATTCGAAATATCTGGTTGTTGGTAAATGAAAAATATCCATAAAAACTGGCAGATAACATTATATTTTTAAATATAGTCGTACATAAGTATTCGTATTGGAAACCGATTCATTCATTCAATCATTTATTTCATTTATAAATTAATCTTCTTTTTTTTTTATTATTGTATTAGAGATTAGGAAATTTACATACCTGATGTTATACAACAAAAAAAGACCATTTTTGCATTGATGGCTTTTGTCAGCGAGAACGAGAACTAATTGAAATAAATGAAAAATGCGTTATTTTTGGAATGGAAATAAAAAGGTTATAAAAAAAAAATTATCAAGAAAAAATAAATAATAAATAAAGAAATAATATTATTTAAGAAAATTATATTTAACACACATTTTCAAGGATTAGAAAGAAATAAAATCATTATAGTCGATCAAACCCGATCATTTTCAATACCTTACCCACTCTTCACTTCATTAATGTGAATTTTTACTTACTTCCCTAAGAAAATATGAAAAATAATAAATATAGTATAGCAAAATATAGACTTACGCGATTCAAATTTAGTTTAGTTTTTATCTCGAATTACTATTAAGGACTTATTTTCGCTATAGAATATAAAAAATTTTGACCTTTTTACCATATAAAGGCGTATTTCTTATAAAAACACTTATATGAGGTGATTTCAAAAAAAATAGATCTATGTGGTCCAAATTAGGTCATATTTCGTCATACCTATGTCAAATTATTGTTACGAATCAACGGATCAACTTTTATTATGAAATATTAAAAATCAGAACCTTTTCCTAAAAATTCTTATACGATATGTGATCCAAAAAATAGACTACATTTAGTGCAGTTCAAATTAATGCAAATTTAGTGCAGCCATTAAATATTAAAAATCAATGCTTTTTGTCACATAAATCATTTACTTCTCATGAAACCCTTATAACCCTTATATGGGGTTGGGTACGAAAAAAAGTAATTAAAATTTAATTCAAAACATTTGTAATTTGAAGGACAAATTTTTTTCAGACCTTTTGCCCGATAAAGGCTTATTAGTTTCCGTGAGAAATTTTATTTTCCTTTCCTTTCTTTGAAATCCAAAAAATAGACCAACTTGATACAAATTTAGTGTGCCATTAACTTTTATGTCAATTTATCATGGATACTTTTTTTTATCATAAAACATTAAAAATTAATTCTTTTTACCATTTAAAGCTTAACTTTTCATAAACCAAGCTACATGGGACTTGGTTCGAAAAATGGTTCCATGTATTTTAAATTTTTTACATTTATTTTACACATACTAAAGCACTCTTTTCTATCGATTTGTATTATAAAAAAAGATTTCTTTAAAATTCGGCGTTAGGTGTAAAGCGGTCTCACCGAACTGATTTTCAACAGTGTTCGTATTTTGGAACAAGTTACGTCAGTAAAACAAATTTCGTCGAAATAACTCAAAAATTTAGACAGATGGACAGATAAGGTCAAATCGATTCAGAAAATGTTTCCCAATTGATCGATATAACAAAAGAAAGTATTAAAAAAAGTATATTCGACTATAATCGAATGCTTTATACCTACCGTATATCATCTTATAAAAGCTGGAAAGAAATTTCGAACTTTTCTTATCAACAACTATCTCGGGTTTACGCAGAACATGTTCTTTTAAAATAATCAATATCGTTGAAGTTATATTAAGGACGGCTTTGAAAGATCACCTTTAAAGAAAGTTTTTTATATATTTTTTATAAATTTTTACCATTTGTCTGCAATCTCAAAAACATATTTTCTCGAAGATTTTATACTAGGATCAGCTGTTTTTGATACATCTGTTAAAGAGAGAATCGCTCATCTTAGGTTTTACACGTTGTGAAAAGACAAAGAAAACAGCAAGAAAATGTGTAACTATATAGCCAAGTTTACAATTGACCTCAAAAACTCTATTCTAAACTTGTAAATTCAGAACAGAAGTACTGTTACTTTTCACTTTTGAGACGCTCTCAGCTCACACCCATTCAATGATCGTCTCGATGACGCTAACTTGCTAAATTATTTTTGTTTGAAAAACAACTTTAAATAAAAATATACTCTTTCTAGTGATCTCTGTCAGCCAATTGGAGAAGTTAGAAATCAACAGGTAAGACATAAGGTTTCCGAGATAAGATTTATTTGATACAGTTAGACTTTTCAAAAACATTTGGCGTAGAGCTCGAAATATCAAAGAAAATATTTTTTAAAGATAGTGAACTTTTTTTCTATAGTCTGGAAAGTTTAAAGCAAAAAAACCAAAATAAATATTTTCCCAAAAATTTATAGAAATGTAAACTTTCAACTAAAAAAAAAAAACCTTATGGGAGTGTATCCCCTAAACTAAAAACAAAAAATTATAAAAGTGCAACAGTTTAATTTAAAAAAAAAAAAAATTTATAAAGTGTAACACCTTAATTTAAAAAAGAAAAAATTATAGAAATGTAAACTCTCAACTAAAAAAAAAAGAAAGCTTATGGAAGTGTAGCCCCTAAACTAAAACCAAAAAATTATAGAAGTGCAACACTTTAAACTCTCAACTAAAAAAAAAAAAAAAAAAAAAGAAGTGTAGCCCGTAAACTAAAAACACAAAATTATAGAAGTGCAACATCTTAATTTAAAAAAAAAAAAATTTATAAAGTGTAACACCTTAATTAAAAGATATAAATTAATAGAAGTGTGATCCCCTAATTAAAAAAAAAAATTATACAAGTGTAGCCCCTTAATTTAAAAAATCTGCTAGAAGTGTATCCCCTAAACTAAAAACAAAAAATTATAGAAGTGTAACACCTTAATTTAAAAAAAAAGAATTTATAAAATGTAACAATTTAATTAAAAAATATAAATTAATAGAAGTGTAATCCCTTAATTAAAAAAAAAAATATTTTTAGAAATATAACCCTTTAATTTACAAAAAAAGAAAATTAATAGAAGCGTAACACTTAATTAGAAAAAAAAATTTTTTTGAAAGTGTAACCCTTTACCATAGAAAAAAAAAATATGGCGAAGTGTAAACAATTGACAAAAAAATATTTTAAATTGTAATCCCTTAACCGAAAAAAAAAAATGTACAGTAGTGTAATCTCTTAACTAAAAAAAAAACATTATAGAATATATATAGAACATATAAAATTGAAAGAAAAAATTTTTTTTGGATTCAAAATATATATACATATATATATATATATATACATATAGATTACAACCCTAATTACAAAGAAAAAAAATTATTTTAATTTTTTGAATTAAAAAAAAATTTTTTCTTTCAATTTTCCCTAATTGTGTCGAAACTTAAAGGAAGATAATAAAAAAAATACGCGATATTTTGAAGACTTATTGTCGAATTGACGCGTTATCAGAAACCAAGTAAAACAAAACTGTTTCAGCATTCAGCAGACATGTTTTTAAAATGAGATTTCCGTTTTCTTCCAGCAACATGCCGTTACTTACTTTATCACATTTGCTAAAAAAATATATTTGAACTTAACAGTAGAAAAATTATTTTTGATGGTATGATCTGCTTGCCTCTTTCTTCCCTTTTTTTAATATTTATATCCACCGGGGCGCTACACATTTTCACTCATGAAAAACTTAAATGATAACACATTTTCAAATCACGTTCAGATAAAATATTTATTTAATGTCAAAGTACTATATTTTTTATGTTTAATGTCTCGGTCACCATAATTATTTTTCATCATAGTGATGCTGATGATCCCATCGGCAATTATGTATCTTTTTAGGTATGCAAGAGTATTTGAATATTTTTTTTTTTTTTTTTTTTTTTTTTTTGCATAAAACAACTTTTCATTATCAAAATCTGAGCTGATTTAAAAATATATTTGGGGAGAGGATTTCTTTCAATTACATAAAATGAATAAATTCGGCCAAATATTTAAAGAATCATTTGTATAATTAAAATGATTAATTAGTATATGGATAAGATAAAATTTAATGATTTAATAATATTCTTTTTGTTGTTGTTGTTTTTTGTTTTTTTTTTTGTTTTTAATATTAAAATCTGTTAGTGTTTGTGTGAGGGGTGTTTTCTCTTGTCTCTTTTAAATAAATACGTTAAAGATAGTTTTATTTGTTGCGTGAGTTTTCTTTTGTTTCTATAAAAATGACATTTTTTGTTTAACTGTTTTTTGTTTCATTTCTGATTAATGAAAAGTTTTGTACTTTTTTTTTTGTAAGTTTTTTTGTAGCTTTGAAGTGTATGTTTACTTTTTAATATCTACTACATTTTATATATTGTTTCTTTTATTTAAACATTTTTTTAAAATAATTTTTCAATAAACGGGTGAATCAAGCATAACGAAACTCTCTCTCTCTCTCTCTCTCTCTCTCTCTCTCTCTCTCTCTGTCTGATAGATTTTAGCAGCGAAAAACAAACAAAAAATAGGTGAACACACCCACAAATCCCACAAAGAGGCATATACTACTTTAATTCTTAATCGAATATATTGTAATATAATCTTCCTTCTTTTAGTCCCAGTATATACTTCAATGGGTTAAATAAATTATATAATAATAATATTATTATACAATAATATTATAATATTATAATATTATTTTATTACTATATAATTTATTATTATATAATTATATAATAATTAAAATATATATATATTATAAAAACTACAATTTCTGCGCAATGTCTTCTTGCTCTGTTTTTTGAATTTTTAAATCTGGAAAAATCGAGAAAACTAACTGCGCCATTGAAAAAAAAATTTTCATTTTTAAATTTTTAAAATTTTCAAAACTGAAAAAATTGAAAAAAGTAAGTGTGCCAATGAGAGATTGATTTGAAATTTTAAAAATTTCAGTCTCTTTATAATTCGAATTTTTAAAGGTAGAAAAATCGAGAAATCTAACCGTCCCATTGAAAAAAAGATTTTTATATCTTTGTCTTTCAAATTTTCAAAACTGGAATAATTGAAAAAAGTAAGTGTGCCAATGAGAGACTGATTTGTAATTTAAAAAATTTCAGTCTCTCTATATTTCCAATTTTTAAAGGCGGAAAAATCGAGAAATCTAACCGTGCCATTGAAAAAGAAATTTTTATATGGTTGTCTTTCAAATTTTCAGAACTGGAATAATTGAAAAAAGTAAGGGTGACAAGGGGAGATTGATTTGTAATTTAAAAAATTTCACTCTCTCTCTGTAGTTCGTATTTTTAAAGCTGGAAAAATCGAGAAAACTAACCAGGCCATTGAAAAAAAAAGATTTTCATCTTTCAATTTTTCAAATTTTTAAAACTGGAATAATTGAAAAAAGTAACCGTGCCAATGGGAGATTGATTTGTAATTTAAAAAAATTCACTCTCTCTCTGTAGTTCGTATTTTTGAAGCTGGAAAAATCGAGAAATCTAACCGTGCCATTGAAAAAAAAAGATTTTCATCTTTCAATTTTCCAAATTTTTAAAACTGAAAAAATTAAGATAGATAACTATGCCAAGGGGAGATTGATCTGTAATTCAAAAATTTCACTGTGTCTATAATTCGAATTTTCAAAACCGGAAATATTGACATCAGTAAGTAAGCTAAAGAAAGATTAATTTGTAATTAATCTTTGATTCCCGTTACTTCGAATCGTTGTATAAGAATCGCTTTCATTTTTCCGACACTCTTTTTTTTATGCAAAAATTTTAGACTAATTTCGCAATAATATAAATATATATTAGTTATTTTAGAATTATTTGAATTTCTTAATTGGTTAGTGATTATTTTTTATTAACTTGGAACGAGAAAGATTTGCTAACAGAGACAGATAGATTCAAACTCGTAAATTTCTATTCCAGTATTTGCATATAATAGAGCAATTGAAAAGGTCTAAACGTTTAAATCAATTTAAAATTTGTTTGTTTTAGCATAATTTGAAAAATCAATTTGACAATTTTCTACAAAAAAATATTTATTTTTTGAAATTCGCTTTTTTCCAAGTAAATTCGAATCGTGTTTACTTTTTAGCAATTATAGGTATTGGCATAAAAGATATATATCTGCTTACAGATTTTTATTAAAGTAAATTTGGGACATTTTTGGAATTTCGTGCTAAACTTTCGTTTTTGGAGAAGTGATTTAGAAGCATCTCACAGGGATGGATCAAATGTTTCGTTACATACTTTGCAAAGAGCATATTGCTTGCAATCCACGTACTTTTTGTATTGGAATGAAGGAATGAAATTCATTTATAAATTTTGATATTAAAAGCATTGTCGGCATTTTGTTTTTTTTTTTTTTTGTAACAATACATTATTTAAAAAAAAATTCTACGGAAATTATTTTTCAATGAAATTCGTAGATACAAAAAAGAAAAAAATATGAATTTTTTAACTTTTGCATTTTAAATTAATTTAAAAATTCTGAAATCGATCTACCATCGATTTATCAAAATTTGGTAGTTCTTAGAAATATTTCATCTCTTTTGAAAAGTTCACTTGAAAAATCTGTTTTGTAGTTTTTCTTAAATTATGGGCCTTAATAAAAATACTTTGCTTATTTGTTCATATGTGTGCGCGTGTGCGTGTGTGTGTGTATGTGTATGTATGTATATGTGTGTGCAAGCCCGTGTATTTTGGTTTGAAAAATCCCTGATTATATAATTTTGCTTTTCGTAATTTTTTTTTTTTTTTTTTTTTTTTTTTTACCAAGATCGAAATCTTTTTCTCTTATATAAAGGAATGAAAATAATTTTTTATAGTTTATAAAACTTTTTTGTTTTTTTTTTAATTTTAAAAATTATTAGAAGAGCCAAACATAAATTTTTTTTTTTTTTTCTGGGAAACAATAATTTTTAATTATTTCACAATTATTATTGTTTTTATTCTTTAAGGTTTATTTTGAACGTTTGAGAAACGTTGTTCACTTATGCGGTTTGCAACTGCCTTCATCACATCATGGGCTGTATGTTTTTTTTATTAACCTTTCCTCTTGTTTTTTTTTTTTTCTTTTGCATCTCATCCTTTTTGTTTTATACATAAAGTTTGAATTCTTATAATTTGTAGATATAATAAATAAAGACTTAGCTTTATGCGTTTTTTTTTTAATGATTTTTTTTTTTTGTTTTTTCTTTTTTTGCCTTATTCTGTCCATATTTTTTTTTTTTAGGTTTTTCCGAATTTTAATTATTAAACTGCAATTATTTTTTTGTTTTGCGACGTTTTGCAGTTGGATTCGGAAAATTCTATTTATTTGGCAACTCAGGTGGACAATCGGGTTGATTGGATGGATGTGCGGCACGAAAAGCCGGATTACTTTCCAATTCACGATCAATACGTAATATTATAGGATATGGACGTAAATCGACATGAAATCTGAAAGTGATTAAAAAAAAGTTGAATTAATTATTCTTCAAATTATTTAAAAAAGATATTTTTATATAAACGAAAAAAAAAAAAAATATCAAAACTCCCACCTTCTAGCATTAAAAACCTGAGGTACCAAACAACAATCCGCCATTGTTATTTCATCACCAACGCAGTACTTGCCAGCCGAAGTCGATAGAACTTTCTCTACAGCACGAAAACCACGAGTAATCCAATGTTGAGCCCATTCTTTTTTCTTTTCTTCGCCCACATGAATTAAAACAATTAAATTCTGTAATGGTTGTATACCAGAACAAATTATCTCGCAAATTTCACGTACTTTGGCACGTTTATGAACATCTTGTGGCAATAAAGGACGTTGAGGGCGTGTTTCCTCCAAATAATGCATAATAGCTAATGATTCAATTAACGTATGTCCATCTTCAATATTAAAAAAAAAAAAAAAAAAAAAAAAAAAAAAAAAAAAACAAAGAAACAGAAAGAAGAGTTTAATGTGATAACAATTCATTGCTTATATATAGATATACATATATATATATTCAAGGATATTTACCGATTTGTAATGCTGGCACTTGTTCCATGGGATTCACTTCGCGATATTCATTGCAATGTTGTTCACCACCTGATTTAATCAGGCTTATTGGTTTGATATCATACGGTATTTCTTTTAAGTTGAGAGCGATACGTACTCGCCATGAGCACGAGCTACGCCAATACGAATAAAGTATTGGCTTTTGTTTAATATCATCAAGATTGGTCGCAGTAGTCATGATTTGCGAAAAGGAATAAAAAATGAACAATAAATTGTTTATGTGTAACAACAAACAAACAAGTGCTTTCTATGAGATGTAAAATTCAACTGATATTTTAAAGAGCTCTCTATACATATTTATCAATTAATAATTAAGTATCGTTGTAATGTTGTAATACTTTTCCACCATAGTCAAGAGATAAAATTTATATTAAAATCTGGTTTATCCAGTATTTTGTTTCACTATTTTCATGAATTTTACATATGTATGAGATTTGTATGAGGTAAAGTATATGAATATATAATAAAATTTTTAATTTAAACGACAGTAGACAAGACAAGTTTAATATTACATTCATTTGTTTTATTTTTATATTCCGTACTTGCAGTGTAACGCTGGGTATATTAAGTTTCTCTTCATTCTTAAGATAGACTCAACTNTATTCCGTACTTGCAGTGTAACGCTGGGTATATTAAGTTTCTCTTCATTCTTAAGATAGACTCAACTTTTTTTTTTTTTTTTTTTTTTTTTTTTGTTTTTTTTTTTTTTCTAATATACCAATCGAATCGGAATTATTTTCGGAATCTGGAATTTAAGCTGATTTGTTTATCTGATCTCTATCCATGTATAGAATGTAATTTTTGAAATATTTTCATAAAATTTCATGTATAGACGCTTCAAACAAGAACCCCATTGAAAATTGATATAATCGAACCCGATCTAACCTTAAAATTGATTAAAAATTTCTTAACAATAGTTGCTAAATATTCGTATTCTGGTAGCACCCAAAATTGATGTAAAAAATTTGCATTTTCCAAACTATTCATTAGAATTCCTTCTCATACAATCACTTCTAGGGTAAGTATATCCTCTCATACAACCCTTCCTACGGTAAGTATATACTCTCATACAACCCTTCTTACGGTAAGTATAACTTTATAAGTCCACAAATTCCATAAATTTTAATTTTAAATTAAATTTTTAGTCCTTTATGATGAAAATAGTTGAAGAGTTACAAGATCCTACAAAAACAAAAATTGATTTTGTTCTATTTGCAAAACCCTTGAGTTGAACTTTTTGGGCCTCTCTCCCATACAAAAGCTTCCATGAAAAGTAGGCGAAATTTTGTGTAGGATATACGATGATTGGTCTTGCCCGACTATATTTTTACTTGTTTATTATTATGACCAAAAGTTCGCTTGTTACTAACGCTTTATTTATTTGAATATATCTTAAGCTAAATTTGTAGTACAGGGTACAGGGTGGGTGTACTAAATTTGTGCGAATGCACGAGCGTACTTCTTTCTAGGGACACTTAGAAGCTATCTACTGCGATCGATATTGAATCATTTCATGAATCATTATAGGTTTAATTGTCCGTCCAATATCTATCTATGCATAAATTTTTCTTTTTAAATTTTTGTAGTTCGCAATATTTTGAGACATTTCGAGGAAGAAAATTATATATATTTGACCTGGTTTAGAACAAAACGCACTTTATTAAAAGTAAACTTTAGAAGCACCTCTGCCTATATGATGCTTTATGTTGAAAAAATTCTTTTATAATTCTCTTATGCATTGGCCAGACTTTTTTTGGAACATCTCTTATATAATCTGAAAATTGAAACACGTCACTTCACTTTTCGAGCCCAGTTTTTTTCATTTAAAAACTAATCACTAAGTGTACAACTGTGTCTCCGCCGTTTTTTAATACATGACTTTATCGGTAGTGGAAATAAAGAGATGTAGACCTCATAGAATAAGCTTCGAAGTTTGTTAACAAAATGTCATCGGGACATTAGTCGATTTGTGTTCGCCTCATAAAATTATTCTCGATTGGATATGTCATTTTAGAAGCCAAATTCTCGTCATTTGCGAAACCCTCCACTTTTGCTGCTTAATTCGAAACAGGGTACTACTAAATCCTTACAAGCGATTAGTAAAGAATCTCTTACGATATTTAAAACACAAATAATCATGATGCAGGCATAGGCGAACCATTAACGTGAGCGATAAAGCTGGATATCCATGGCGACCCCCCATTTGTGCTGGATGTAACACATTACGCGTTGTTCCAATCCGATGGAACGAACCATCATAAAGTAACACTACCAACCATTACTAATGAAATTGAGACGTAAAACTAGAGTAATATATTAAAAGTTATAATATCCTAAGTGCTCACTATAAAAAAATCCGGTTCTATATAGAAAAATTCGGTCAAGGAACTTTAGCAGCGCTAAGCCGAAAACTACTGCCCTTCCTGCTGTCATCAGCAGACATTACTCCTTCTGATTAATATCGGTTACAATTGGTTATTTATCGAATGGTCAAATGAGGATTCCCGTTCTTATAACGAGACCCACAAAGTACGTCTTTTCGTGCGTAACCCCAAAGCACCAGTAGACTTTCCCTAATAGAATTTATATTTTAACTAAAACTTGGAGAAAATTGAGTAGTAAATGTATAACCAGATTTTAACAATAAAGCCATTAATGTCGGAAAAGAACGGCGGAGATAAAGTTGTATGCCTAATAGGGAGAAGGAAATTTTTATTTTAACCATCAAAAATTGAGCGTGGTATCTTAAGGTTTATTCCAACGAAAGGGAACCATCATTAACGAACACTATCGACAATTCTCGATGAAAGTGGGACAAAAAACTGGAGCAACATACTAAATGTCATGATACCATGAATTTTCGTGAGAATCCGGCTAATTCGGTATAGAAAAACTCGCCCTTCCCGCCGTTACCAACAGAGAGATTACTCTTTCCAATTAACACTGTTTACAATCGGTTACGTCTTGTCTAGACGGAGGTATGATAATGATAATGATACTTAAAAAGTATGTCCTTTCTCAGATCCAAAGCGTCAGTAATCTTTCCCCCTATGGATTTCATATTTTATCTAAAATTACGAGAAAGTAATAACCGTGGGCGATAGACACTATTTTCAATAGGAAAATTATAAAAAGTTTTTTTACAATAAAACCGCAAGTGTCGCAAAGCAACGGCGGAGACAAAGTTGTACATTGAATAATTTTATTGAAAAGCAAGAGAAAAAACTCGTAGCATTGAGAACACAGAGAAGTCTCTTTACGTGAAATACATGAAACTAAAAGGGTGTGAAGCTATATTTAAATATTAGTTTGGGGAAAAGGTAATCCATCCAATCTTATAAGAACTTCAGGACATTATTTAACATTTCGAATTGGAAAATAATGGATTACTGCTTCCCCAACCTAATAACTAGCGAAGTCACAAACCAAAACCTTTAACAGAGGTCTGTTAAGCAATTAAAAGAATCCTGTTAACCAAAGTCTTGGAAGGATTTATATCAAATATAGTTAAAAAGGAACTATTTTGGAACTTTTTTGAATGAATATGATGAACAAAACATCAATTTTTGTTAATTAGATAAAATTTGATATAAAAAAGTTTTTCTGCTATGTCATATATGACATTCAAAACGCCAAAGTATGATTGTGCATTGTGACCAAACCAAGGGATGTGCAAACACAAAATTTATTTTGAGTGATTCCTTGATGAATACACTTTCCAATGAAGTATAGTACATATCAAGTTGCTTTTGGAAAAATTTTTTATTGGACTTTGAAAATTTCTTTACTTAGCATAATATACATTTTTACTCATAACAGAATAATGTTCGCAATGTGCCTGTTTTATGTTGAGTTTCGCAATATGGGGACAAATATTGTCAATCTAAAAAATACCACTATAATGACCAAAGGTGTATTGTGCGGGTTTTTGCGGCTCAATTGTATCCTTTTGCCGTCAACGTTATTCCTTAGCGATGCTTTCGATTGTTTGATTGGAGAGTATACGTGAAAGAGTGGATAAGTCATAATGCAACAGCACTAGTCTTCGAATTAAACAAAAATCGCAAAATGTGTGGTGTTTTCTTAGGACTGAACTTATTCAAGGCTCCAAAAAAGTTTAGGGTGCGTGCACTTTTCCTTTACGTTGTCTGTCTTACCACAGTTTATTTACGACATCCATTTTAATTTCTTTCTTCGAGTATCACAAAAACTCAATTAAATCATTTTGAGTAAATATTTTTACTTATAAATCTTCTCAAATAAGTCATGAACTCCATATTCAGCTTTGATGCTGGATTACCAGCTAATTTTTATTAATCTTATGGTTAACATAGCCACCTACCTACCACCTATAAGTCTTCTTTCTTTTACGATACCGGTAAGTAAAGCATCGATAATCTTTATATGTTTTTATTGCTTTTCAAAACTTTTGTTTTCATTAGAACGAAACAATTTGTCTGTGCATTGTACATTAAAAATGTAATTTTCATATAGGAGCTTGATAAGAGCTTATATAGCGATGACTAAACTATGCAAATAAATTGAAAGTGTGTATAGATTAGATTGCAATTTCACTTGCATCAGAGATTCAATTTGCTCTCTATTGCTTGAGATACAATCTGAGATAATAAAAGTAAAATTTATCTCTATTATATTAACTCTCGACGGTCAGGTACCTATCGCATTATAGCTAAAAATCGTAACAAGTGGAAATTCATAATTATGGTTTTCGTCAGTTTATAAACCATAACAAATATTGATCTTTAGTTTGAAATATGAATTGGAAATCTGAAGATACTATAAAGTTATATAATTTCGATATGCTTCGTGAACCCCAAAAAATTATATATACTTGAGTCGGATGGTTTTAAAAGTTTTTAAACATTTTTTTTTTTTTTAAACTGCTTGAAGCGAACAATAGGTAGTAAAAAGTGAACAGATATCCTCAATATGAAAATCAATAAGTAAAGAAAAGGCGGGGCAAATCTTTTTTCTAACATATAAAATCTCAAAAGATTACACTTCAAGTTGAAAGTTGTAAGGATCAAAGTCGCATACTCGTTTTGGTCCACATGCTCTCCCTCCCTAGTTTGCTGTGTGGTTGCTGCAGTAGGCAGTAACCCGCAGCGTAAGTTTAAGTATTAGAAAAAAGTAACCCTGATAGAGTGAGAACAGGTGGTAACGCCACTTTCTGGGAGGGCAAAGAGTTCCAAAGAACGGCAAAGAGTTCCTCTTCCTCTTTTGGTTACTGTCGGGCGACGGGGACGTGAATGATTGCCTTGGTCTGTTTTTAGTCTGTTTTAGTCTGTATCCATGGGGGAAATATAGACACTTAACTAAGACGGAAGCACTGGTACTATAAGACTTATGTTGTATATAGAAGTAAATAAAAATGAATAAAAATGGATAAGGTTCGTGGGTTTTATTAAGAGTTCCGAATAGGAGCATAGTTATGTAATAGAATTTGGATACCTGGAATCCCGCGAGCGGACTTCCAGCAATAAACTAAGAAGGGTAGAAATCAATACTTCCAAAAGGAAGCATTGAGCAAATTCTCTTCCTCACAAAGTTTGTTTCAAAAGGAGGAATATTTTTTAAAAAGATTGTAAGTTACGTAAAGTTATCGGTTTTAGTCGGGTTTGTCTCTCTGCCAGCTGGTCTTTTTTCTTTTGGCTGGGCGCTTAGGAGAAGTCCTTGTACGTGCGGACGAGGTGGTGATGGGAAAGGATTTTAGATAGAAAAGGATGCAAGAATGTAGAAGTTTAGTAGCACTTAAACAATATCCTCCTAAGAGGACTAAAGGGGGAGGAAAAGACTAAATGAATTTAGAAATGAATAGAATATTAGAAAAAAAAAGAAAATATAAAATCACGAACGAAAGAAGAGAAGAAAAAAAATTAATAAAATAACTTATAGTAGTTAGAGGTTTGCTCGAAGGACAGCCTTCTTTACAACACTTATAGAATCGAGTACCGAATCGATTAAGTGAGCATTTTTATTAAACATCTTACATAGTACCTGAAATGGGTTATGAAACTGGTAATTGGTACGGCACTGAGGTAAGTATAAAGCGTGATACCTCGTCAATCTAACGGGAACGCTGAAGAAGATCTCCTAAAGCAGGGAAGGCGAAGAAATTAAGCCTTTAACCAATTTTGATAGAGAGATAAAAGAGTTGACCTAAAATTCAAACCTCGGCCTAAAGTTCTCCTCGGCTAAAGGATGACGGTTCGCGGTAGAGTGTCAAAACGCTGTAGCTAACTCCAAAATAGGTGGGCGGAAACGTTCCCTTGGTGAACGAGTTTCTTTCATCGCCGCAGAATACTTGTCTTGGATATATAAGTACTAAACAAGCTCCCATTACGCGGATGCTCAAGGATATCAAGAGTTTTCGATACACTTTGTTCGCTCATAAGCATCTCACCCTTTCGTTGTATGTGGCCGAGGGTTTTTAAGTAAGACATGGGGTGTCCCGCACACATATGCGAGTCTCTAGAAAGAATACCCGCGGTCACGAAAAGAAATTGAGATATAAACTTAAATCTCATGAATTGTACATTTTTAGTTAATTGTCACAGGTGAAGCTTGAAAATAGGCGGAATCCAATAACAACTTCACTTATGAAAACTCAAATTAATACATTATAATTTATAATAGATTTAATAGATTTATAAAAATTGGAAAATATTTACGAAGCCTTCTAAAAAGCAAAAAAAAAAATGGTCTAAGTCCGCAAGCATAGCTGAGTCCGCAAGCGTAGCTGAGTCTGCAAGCGTAGCTGAGTCCGCAATCGTAACTCAGTCCGCAAGCGTAGCTAAGTTGTTAACAAATGCCATTAGCAAATCACTTTGGGTTCAAACTCCATAAATAAGAGAAAAGGTCTGATTCGGTGCATGATAACAGCCTATATAGGTACTATTATTATTATATAGTCCCAAGCAAAAACTTATTAAAGTAAAAAATATTTAGCATAAGTTTTATCTTTAAAAGTCGATCTAACTCGGCGGTTAACTTTTTAGCGGAATTTCATATGTTTAAATAAATAAATAAATAAAACAACAATATGAGGAAAGAGCACTGTTTTTCTTCTTCTTCTTCTTCTTCTTCTTCTTCTTCTTCTTTTTTTTTTTTTTTTTTTTTTTTTTTTTTTTTTTAAATTATATTTAATTGCTAGAACGATCCCTCTTCCGATTGACATTGTATACTATACGTATATTATTCCTGAACAGTATGATTAAAGAGATCGATTTTCCATAAAAAATAGTAGTGAAATTCGGCTAAGGCAACCTCTAAACTTTACTTAAGATATCTTCTAATCATACGTGAAACTTGCCGTTTATCTTGACTTAATTAAGATTCAAAAAACTTCGAAGTCTAATTTGAGTAATAACACGCAAATCAAAAGAATAAGTAAAAAATATATTTCTAAAGTAAAACAACCCTTTCAATATTATTTTTTATATCATATCAAATAATTGTTACTTCCTTAGAATTCATAATAATCAAAAAGGAAATAAAATAATTGTATTCTTTAAATTTTGTATTAGTTTGTATTGTGTGTTCGCGGTCAAAAACTTGCACTAAAAAACGTTTGGGTTTTCTTAAACAAAACGAACAAAAAAAAACATAAATAAATAAATAAATAAAATAAAGGAATAAAAGCAATAACAAATAATGTTTTATAAAAAAAACAAAGAATATAACTGTTGTTAGGAAGGACAATGAACTTTTATATTTTATTTATGTAAAATCACAAGTAATTCACATAACAGGGAAATATTACTCTTGACAACAATGTTGTTCCCTAAATTTGCATATATCCGTAACGTATAAGACAAGGTCGGATCAATGACCTCACGAACTCACGAACTCACGAATATAAATGTATTTATTTCGGGTACACAAATGATTACGAGTTACGATACAATTTAAATATGGCCAACTGAGTCAACGTAACATTCAAGGACATTCGCCTACAAAGCTAACAACTAAATCAGTAAAAGAGCAAGTTAGACCTCTCCTCTAAGAAAGAGTACACGCACACGAGAAATTAAAAAAAAAAAATTGAAAGCTAATAAAAAGAAAAAAAAGAAGAAATTTTACACTCTGACTTATAATGGAAACACAATTATAAGCTACGACATAAAACGTAAAGCTAAGGGAGAAAGTTTATGCTTGTATAGGTGAGAGAGAGAGAGAGACAATGAACTTTATATGCGTTTATTAAGGGGTGAAAAGACACAAGCCGGTGAATAGAAATATATATATATATATATATATGAAAAAATGGCAACATTTTTGAGAATTAAACTTTATAAGCTTGTTATATACAGTAGCACAACAACAATTTTTAAATAAACAAAATATTTCTATAAAATCATGAATCATAAAAAGAAACAATTAAAAAATAAGATTTGTATAATAAAAAGAAAAGAGAAAAAGATTTTAAATATAAAAACTCAAAAACAATTAATAATAATAATAATAATAAAAAATAAAAAAAATATTGTGTAAAGCACATGCGCTTTATCATCAGGGAAGAGAAGGCAACTTAAAGCAACACTGCAATATTGTTTAAATATCTTCAAGACTATTATTATCGTTTTTAGAAAATAATTTAACGTCCACAATTGCTTCTTTTTCTTTTTCTTTTTAATTTAATGATTCTAATATAAATGTAATATTACACTTACCTTTGCTATGGCCGAAAGGGTCATAGCGTTATGATGATACTTTGAATAATTAATTTTGAAGCTGTTCAACTGTCCGCTCAAGGTGTAAGAGATAAAATTTCTGAAGTAATTTGCAATGCACAAAATTTGCAAATTATTTAATAATTAAAGTCCTCGCGATGTGTGTTATCGTATTCTCTACAAAAGATAAGCATACACTCACATAAGCACATAAATAGTCGCGCACTCACGTTTGTATGGAGTCTGCTCGTTCGTTCGCTTTACATTTATATATATATATGTATTAGGAGAAATACAAATACACCACTTTATTTAATTGCGGGCTTAGAAAACCGACAGAAAAAAAAATTATTATAACACCGTCAACTAAAGTTATTGGTAAAAACGACGACACACATATACACACCCACGACTGCAGCCACGATTTTTACAATACATACACTAAAATGGCAAAGCGCAAATATTTATTCGCAAAAAAAAGGCTTTTTTATTTTTACTTTTGTAAAAATTTTAAAATTTTTTACTGAATTATTATAAGCTAAAATTTTTAAAGTAAAACCAATTTTTTTCATTCCTTCCGAACCAGAAACTATATAAATTAAACGCTACGCTTTTTACTAAAACTCTTGCTCTCGCCTTTGACTCCATTCACTTACTAACTAATTAAAACACTCTATCAATCTCTATCAACCAACACTATCTCTCTCTCGCATTTATAAACTTTTATATGTCGGTGTGTTTGTAAGCTCTATGAAGAGTTATATAGAGAATAGAATAGAAACTAAAACAAAACATTTATTAATAACGAGTAAAAACACACTGAACGCGTCTCTTTTCGGAAACGAAAAGTTATAACTTTCTTAGTTATATACACCGAATACTGTTTTTACACAGTTTTATTTTTTTTTAATATCGTTCTGTAAATAAAATAATATTTTTTTACAAAATTTTTAATTCAATAATAATATGTGTTGATTTTTGAATTTAATAAAAACTCTGCCTATTAAACAACAATATATTTATATGTAATTAGTGGAATGTATATTATGTTTGTGAATATTTTCAAAATAAATTCTCAAGAATTACATATATTATTAAGCATTTGTTGAAAATTTATGATTATTAAAGATTTATTATTTTTATTATTGTGATTGTAACATATATTTAGACCTAAAAAATAAATTCATACATTAAGTTGGGGTAAGCTATTCGTTCACTTTTTATTAAAAGCATTTACCGTGTAAAACTAGAGCTCAGCGTGAACGACAAAATCATCTGTTATTAATTCGCTACATATCTTTAAAGAAGAAGAACAAGAAGAGTACTTTGTTTACATAAATGTTAATGAAGCGCGAAATTATTAATTATTAATAATATTATAATTAATAATTATTATTTGATATTAAAGTTTACAAAATAATTAATATAATATTTATTAGTTCTTTCGCGTCGCCACAAATGCAAAAACAATACCACGCTCTCGTCCCACTCGTGTCCAAGGAATGGCTGTTTTCTTAACTAATCTTTTTATTACTTTACCAGTACGTCGTGATGGCAGTATTAAAAATGAATTCACCAATGTGTTCCAAGATTCTTCAAGCTTACTGTTTGTATAGTTGGATGATTCGAATATTTAACGGTGCTCCTTCACTAATTATGATGACACAAGATTGCGATGACGTTCTAAATAATATTTATGCAATGGGAGAGGCCAAAATTAGGGGAAATCATACAATTGGAATGTCCATTAAAAGAACAGTAAAAGCGATCCTCTTAGTCAGGATGAGATAATTTCGGCATTGCAATCAAAGACAGGTGATAACTCGAACATAACACAAAAGATGACATTTCTTCATTTTATAATACGGAATTTGAATTAGATGACTATATATCCAGTTGCGCTCATGATTCCGGACATTTATAAAAAGATCAAGAAATTTTTTATGTTACCTCTCGATCGTGTGCACTTCCTTTTATATATTACATTTATTAAAAATATATGTGAAAACAACTAAAATGTATTAAAATAAAAGTTCGGTTAAAGAATGCAGTTGACTGTACAAATAAAAAGAAAACGTGGCAGGAATACTATATGATTAAATTCAATTGTGAAAGCGTTTGCAATCGGAACGCCTTTCATAAAACAATCAAAAAAATAAAGTAAAATAAATTCGATTTACGGTTTATAACGGAATGCAATTCTCAGTCATCTATTTTTTTTTTCGAAGCGGTTTTTCAATCAGTCGTAATAAATACTCGGAGGATTCAAATCGAAACGTTGATTCTGTCTTTCAAATAGGGATTGTGATAGCTGCTCTTGCGGTTGTTGTACTGGTCGCGAAACTTGTAACTGACGTTGCGTTTGCTGCTCTGGTACGAGAACCTTTTCCCTGGACCTACCCGTGGCTGGGAAAGGAAGAATGGACGGTACGGCAGTAGGTCGTTCGGCATCTGAAAGCGGCTGCTTCAATTTATCAAGAAGACCCGTCAGATCTACCGTTATCTTTGGCTGCGAAATACCCTCAGCTGCTTGCAGGCCAACCATTTGTGACGACAGAGCATCCACATCTTGACGAGCAGCAAACAATAGTTGATCGTGTGCAGCCAATTGTAATTGAGCAGTTTGAGCGCGTATGGCAGCCGATGCTACTTCTTGTTGAGAATTTTGCAAAGCCGCTGTAATAGTGCGAACATGATTCGCCGCCTCTTCTAAGGCCTGCTGAGCCGAATTTGCTACAGCTTGAGCTTTCTTTATTTCTGTGGCTTCAAGCTGCACACGAGCCTGAGCTATATATAAATGTTGCACTAAATTTCTCAGCTCCTTAGCTTTCGTTTCAGAATCTTCATTCACTGATGCAGATGAAGAAACAACTGCGCCGGGTGGCGGAGGTTGATTTTCAGAACCAGATTCAGAAGCAGGCGCCGGCGCAGATGCAGCTGTTGTCGTGTCGTCCGAATCGCCTGGTGTTACTGAAAAGAATGCGGAAACAATTCGAGAGATTCAATTTATATTTATGTTTTTTTTTGTTTTTTTTCTTACTACATTCGGTTTGAGTTATTGATGGTTCAGTTAAGCTGATAATTGATGAACGTGGCTGATTTGAAAGAAAAAATTTTTTTGGTCTTCTATTAGAATATAATCCAGCGGGATATTCATCTGAGTTTGAATCAAAATAATCGCCATCGTCAAGATATTGACAGTCCATTACACACACTCCGTTAATAACGAGAAAAACTGTTACTTTAATTTGATTATTAAAAGAAATCTATGTATCAATAATTGTATTCACTTACCAATCCATAGGTATGGGCTCGATCTCATTTGAATTATATTCTTTAATGCAAAAGATATCTGAAAACCGTAAAATTTTTATTTATATGAAATAAAGTTTTCCAAAGTTGACAGCAAATGAAGCAACAGTTCTATTTTTTATTTTATTTCTTATATTTTATTTTATATTTTTTTTTATGTTTCCTTCGTTCTAAATTTCAACAAACCAAAAAAAAAAAAAAAAAAATTTTTTTGTATTTTTGGATTATTATAATATAACAAAACGAATTATGTGTAACTTTATCATATTAAAAAATATACCTTTTTTTTGGTTTATATAAGTTTATGTTTGGATGAAGCCAAAACTTATAAAACAAAAAAAATGTACTTAATCAACGTCAGAAGTCAGAATTGTCAGTACAAACACTATTATTTGGAAATAATGAAAATTTGGCTAATCTGCTTATCTATAGAACTTAGAAAAATAGCCCACTAAATTGCAAAAATAATTCTGATCGAGAGTAAGATTTTACTTATGGCAGTTTTAAGGGATAATTTTGATTTTGCTGCTTTTTTATTGACTTTAAATTCTTTTAAATTTCATAAAAATTATATAAAAGTATGATTAAGAATGGAAGTAAATGTTAAATAGTCTCAAAAAATCTGTTTTCCTTTCAAAGTCATATAAATAATTTAATCACACGCGAATAGTCTGGCAAAAGATATAATAAAATTGTATAAAAGAAAAGATTCGAAAATCAGACAACTAAGGTAAATAAATAAAAAATAAAATAAGTCATCAAATAGAATTGAATTGAATGGAATTATATCGGTCCGTCCGGCAATCCAATCAATCCCGAAACGCAATATTGTTTCTAAAGGATCTCATGAAGCGTAGCGGGCAAGCAACCGGAGCAAGTTTGATTTCTTAAAAACGTACTATATAAACATTATGTACATATATCTCGTGGTACGTAGGGATATAGATCTTCCCAATTAATCATTTGGATATGTATTATGCTTGATTTAGGTGAGTACAGAGATAAGCGTAGAATAACAGCGAAAATGAAGAAGAAAAATGTTTGTTTTCGGAAAGTGCATATAAAGCATTGCCGGTATTATTATTCGTATCGGTAATCCGTATTGCGACCTAAAAAAATCTATGGTACTCACCCTTGCCACTAGCCCTCCAGCTTTAGAAATTTAATAAATCCTGCCTTCCTAGATTCGAAGCACCCGTACTGTGTTCGGTGTTACATAATGTTTGCCGAACATCTGGTGTGGGTCAAAGGCATCTCGTTGATGTGACTCAAATCCGGTCCAACTTCCTCTAAAAAAAGGAAAACCACACCAAATGTTCGCCGCCGCTTCCCATTTTTAATGCTCCGTTCATGCTTATCACGACGTTTACTTTAGCGATCACGAAATGATTTCCTTTGCACTTAAAGTGTAGTGTAGTCACGAGTCCTTTTTCAGGTGCGCTTAATTTCCATCCTCACACAAATTATTGGTTAAAGATTAAAAGTTAGTCTTTGCAAACTATACTCATCATTTAGACGATAGCGCAGAGAACAATTACATTATTAATTAGTTTTTTTACTTTGCTATTTTGGATAACAACGCAGTTATGCTTAGTTTCGCTTGAGGCTTCTTCTTGTAACACGGTCGTCCAAATATCTTATTTTTTTTCAAAAGTGTTTTCTTTTGATCACTGCTTTGGCTTAATTCGCGTTTGAAATGGTTTTCGTTGGTTGTAAGTATTTTCACCAAGTGTCTGAGAAGATGGGACCTTCGTACAGAGCGTTCTTTACGTTTATGATTACGATAAAAAGAGTTGAAAACTTTTTAATCTTAGAATTCTTCTTTTTTTTCATGTAAAGTATATTGTAAATGGATGTTTACTTACTGTATTTTATTGGCGGGTATATATATATATATATATGGTTATAATAGGTTGCCAGCATTCCAAATTTTGGTAAAATTTTGCTCCATTGCAAAGTAGATTACACATTTTTATACCCATCACCGAAGGTGAGATGGTTCAGAGTGTCTAATCATTTGGTTAGTGTCAAATTTAGAATCAACCTAGACGTGTTCGTCCATCTTTTATTTGTCTCCTTATAAAAGATTAATTTATCACTTATTTAGAATGACCAATGGTTGCCAGATCATAATTTAAAAGGAAAATGTAGGCATAATCGTCATTGTTATACGTATGCAAAGTATTAAAGAAAGCTTCTTTTTAGTTCTCTTTTTTAAAAAGCTACGAAAAGCTTAATGAAAAACCCCATCATACCATACCACTGATAAAAATTACTAAAGTACTAAAATGATTAAAGTTTTTGTCATAAATAAATTCATTGCTGTCAAATAGACTTTCTATAAAAAAAAAAAAAAAAAAGGATTTCATGAGAAACTTTTTCACATATAACGTAAACGAGATGAGAACGAATGAACGTAAATGAGAGAATCTCATTAGAGAGAAAACTTAAACTTTTCTGCTTACGATATAAGATAATAGATAAGATTTTTCTTATTTTTTTACGTTATTTGATATTCGAACTACGGACTCATTGAAAATTTGATTTGTATGAAAGGTGTAATAGAAATTCTTGAGGAAAATATATTCAAAATTGACTTGTGTGCATTGAATTATTTATATAATCGAAGATCGTATCGTATCAGATGTATTGGAATAAAAAAAAATACATGTTTTTGTTGCTTTCTTTATTTATATATGTATTCGAATTTTACAGAAAAAATTTTATATTTGTTTGCATTTGTTTTCTTTCAGTTTATAATAAATATTTAATAAGATATTAATGAGAAAAAAAATTAATTAACGACAAATTATTAGCTACATTAGACTTAAGAACACATTGCATCTGAGATGATGTAATTTCATGAAAAGAAATAAATAAAAAAAAAGACAAAAATTTAAAAAACAAAACAAAAAAACACGCGAATAAAATTTTTTTTTTTTTTTCATCTTGTCATACATTATGAATTATCACACATACACAAATTATTTTAAAATCAAAAATAGTTTTGTTATTTATTTATTCATTGTTTTCATGTTTCTATTTCCTTCACTTTTTTTTTTTACTTTGTAATTAATATAAAATGTAAAGAGCAAAAAAAGATGAAAAAGACATGAAATCTTTATGATTAAAAGTTACAACCTTTGCTTAGTAGAAAATTTAATTTTTTTTTTTTTATTTTTATTTGTTTTTATTTTTTATGAAGAATAAAAAGTAAGAAAACGGTTAAAGGAAGACGACTGGAAAGAGAGTGAGGGAGAGAGAAAGAGAGCAAGAGACAGGAAGAAGGAGAGGGGGAGAGAGAGAGTAACTATAAGGATAATATAGATAGAGATGTATTACGTTATGACTAACATGTATAATGAATGAATAGATGGCTTTCATAGCTCCAAATACGCGAAAGTCATTTAATTGTATTTTTGAAAAATTGACTAAAAAAAAAACAAATAAAAAAAATGTATATATATATTAGAATTTTAATTAACATTAGATGTAAGAAACACGTACTATTCTGCTTTGATATTTGTTGTGTATGTAATTAATTAAAAATAATTATTATGTAATTAGTATATACTTAATTAAAAGTAATTCGTGTTTACTTAATTAAAAATAATCAGTAATTAGTAAGTAATTAATGTGTACTTAATTAAAAATAATTAGTATGTAATTAGTGCGTACTTACTAAAAGTAATTAGTATGTAAATAATGTGTACTTAATTAAAAATAATTAGTATGTAATTAGTGTAGTTAATTAAAAGTAATTAGTATGTAATTAGTGTGTGGTTAATTAAAAATAATTAGTGTGTAATCAGTGTGAACTTAATTAAATATGATTAGTATGTAATTATTGTGTACTTAATTAAATGTAATTAATATGTAATTAGAGTGTACTTAATTGAAAAAATAATGAGTGTTTAATTAGTGTATGATTAATTAAAAATAATGATTATGCAATTAATGTGAACTTAATTAAAAGTAATTAGTATGTAATTAGTGTCCACTTAATTAAAAAATAATGAATGTGTAATTATTGTGTACTTAAGTAAAAGTAATTAGTATGTAAATAGTGTGTACTTAATTAAAAATAATTAGTATCTAATTAGTGTGTATTAAAAATAACGAGTGTGTAATTATTATATACTTAATTAAAAGTAATTAGTATGTATTTCGTGTGTACTTAATTAAAAATAATTAGTATGTATTTAGTATGTAATTAGTGTGTTTTAAAAATAATGAATGTGTACTTAACTAAAAATAATTTGTATGTCATTGGTTTAATTAAAATTAATTATACTTAATTAAATTAATTAATTAGAAAAAAATTAAATAATTAAAACTAATTATACTTAATTAAAAGTAATTATAAATTATATTAATTACAAATTAATATAACTTACTATATTTTTTCTAGATTTTATTCGAATAGTTCTTCAGTATAAATGTAAACGTCGATGACTTTGTCTCAATCTTAAATTAGTTTCACGAGCAATGCTAATAAAATAGTTTTACGTAACGTTTAACAAAAACAAAAAAAAATGGTAATTAATTTACTGGTGGTTGTTAATTATTTTATATTTATGTAAGTGTAAGTGTTTGTATCTATGTTTAAAAAAGCACTAACGACTTCCAATTCACATCCGACATTTAAGGAAATTTTATTCTCTCTTTTTCTTTTTATTGAAACAATATTTTCTTTTAATTATTATAAAACAAAAAGAAAAAAAAAGGAAAAAAAGAATTGAAATTTTTCGAAAAACAAAAGTAAATATATATGTTAAACGTACAACTTATTAATCATGTACAAGGAAGAGGTTCACATAATTTCCTTAGGAAATTTCTTTTTTTCTCTTTATTGTTATTTTGGAAACAGTAGATAAAATAAATTTAAGTACATGGAAGTATTTCAAAGTTTCTCTAAGTACTTCAAAGAGTTTATTATATATTTTAGAAAAAAAGAAAAATATATATATATAAATATATAAAAAAAATATTTTAGAAAAAAAAAAGAAATAAAAAAAAAGAGTTTAACTTAGATATTGTGAGGACCAACATCGTTTCTTAATTTCGTCCCACACACATAGATTAGTGTTACGAGACAACCGTGTCATGTTTTTTTTTTTTGTAAATTTAATTTTTAAGCGAAATTCAATACTTCTTGCAATAGAGGATAGTATGAACAGAGTTATTAATAATTAATACCAAAAGTTGCTATCGTTTAGAGAGAGTAATGCGAAGAAGAGAGCAAGCTCGTTAAAGCCGAAATTTTTACTTCGTGTAGTCTACCTGTGAAGTCTATGTATGATTTCCTTTCTTTACTTTGGATTGACTACTATAGAACTGTAGAACGTGAACGCTTGAAAATCTAATCCTTGGTTATCCGACCGAATGGGTATAAAATACAAATTTAAGATTTTCGATATCGATCGTAATGTTCAGCTTTGAGTTACTGATTTTAATTCGTTAAAAGGGATAAATTCTTCGATTAATGGTGGCTTCTTCTGTTTAACTCGTTAAAAATTTGTGCAATAATGAGAATAATATGCAGTTTTGTCTTATCATTTAATTCAGTGAAAGGAATCTAATATCAGGCTTTTCAAAAGGTAGCCTTGGGCTACGGGTAGACACGTAGACAAGTAGACAGGAAGCAAAGGAAAGGTAGATATTTGGACACTTTATATGCTGATCAAAAACATAGATTTTAGTTAGTCCCTTATCTTAATCTTGTACAGGATATGAAAAGTTTCGATTTCTTATCTTCACCTTCTTATTTGTATTTATTTTAATTTATTAAACAATAGAAAGGTTATTTATACATAAGAAATGAAGTTGAAGGATGGAATTTCAAGTTTGATTACGCCTTGATTAAGATAAAAATCGAAAATCAAGGTCTTATCAATCAATCAAATGAATGATGCAACTGCATGAAGATAATAATAAGAAACAAACGGATGATCGGTAAACAAGATTAGCATTCATTGGTATGTTTGTAAGATTTCCCTGGTAAATTCTTTAAACAATAGTAAGAAACTATCTAAAATTAATAAATTAATACTACAAACATTTTTTTTTTTGGTTTATTTTTGTTTTGGTTTGTTTTTTACTATTTTGTAATTGACCCAAAAGTGATTATGTTTGCTTGTGTTAGTTTTCTTTGAGGCATTTTTGAAAGGATTTTGAAAGGATGTCCCTTGTGTTGCGACATTTTTAAAAGGATTTTGAAAGGATGTACTTTGTTTTTGCGGGATTTTTGAAAGGATTTTGAAAGGACGTCCCTTGTTTTGCGGCATTTTTGAAAGGAATTGGAAAGGATGTACTTTGTTTTGCGGGATTTTTGGAAGGATTTTGAAAGGATGTCCCTTGTTTTGCGGCATTTTTAAAAGGATTTTGAAAAGTACTTTGGATGTACTTTGTTTTAGAAGTATAATTTTGAAAACTTTTAATATTCTTTTCTTTGTTTAAAATTAACGTAAAAAAAATTTTGAAATTCAAAAACACAAAAGTTCGAAAAGTGAAAAACTCTATGAAAATTTATATAAAAATTTTTATAAATATAAATTTTTTTGCTCAAATATTAAAAATTTATAGTTCAGAGAGCTAACACAAGCAATACGTTGTACGTTGTTTAGGGTTATATAGAGAAAGGAGCGACGAAAAATTGTTAAAACCAATTTAATATTTAAATTTATAATGAATAAATATGAAAACTTAGAGATATATATTTATATTGTTTAAAATTTAATTGTTTTTTTTTTGTTTATTATATTTTTAATGTTTAATGTGTGATTTCATTTATAATTTTATAAATAATGAATTTTTTTTTCTTCTTTCTTATGTTTTTTTTTTGTTTTTATCTGGAGGGAATATCATTGATGAGATTCGCGTGTCTGCATGTCTATGAGAGATGTATGTGTATGTGTTTGTAATTAAGAGTGTATAAAAAATTGTTTAAGAGAGAAAATTAACTAATGATCTAAAAATTACATACATGTATTTATATAATTGTTGTTGTATACATATTCATTATTTATATGTTATTCATATATTAATAAGTTTTTTCATAGGACAGATGGTTTTTTTTTGTTTTGTTTTTTTTTTTTTTTTTTTTTTTTTTTTTTTTTTTTGCTCAAATTTATTTCATCTTTTTTATTATTATGTATAATTAATTATTATTAATATAAAGCAAATCAAGAATATTGAAAATATAATAAATTGAAGGAAATTCATATTTTTC
>KK351191.1:242481-268876 GCA_000671755.1 Glossina brevipalpis
TATATATATATATATATATATATATATATATATATATATATATATATATATATATATATATATGTATATATATATATATATATATATATATGTATATATGTTTAATTAATATTAATTTTTATTAAGGAATATTGTTCAACAAGTAGATATTTACTCCTCTCTTTTTTGTTTTTGTTTTTTATTTTTGCGTTTCAAAGCAACATTTACTCTCATTTTTGTTTTTGTTTTAAGCACAGCTTGAAGAGTTAAAAGCTTAGTTGAACTGTTTGTGTGAGAGTGAATATTGCTGGTACGAAAGAGAGAGGGAGAAAGAGAGAGAGAGAGAGAGAGAGAGTGAATAAATTTATGCTTTTTATTAATGTGGCTTTTAATTATTTGTTGTGTTTATTGGTTGTTTGTTTTTGTTCTGTAAATATATAAAAGTTTCTCGTCTTTATTTATGCTATTATCATTCAGAGTTTAGCTTTGGCTGTTTATTTGTAGTGTTGTTTAAAAATCTTATTTAGAAAATATTTAAGAGTTTTTTCTTCTATCGACTCTTTTTTTTTGTTTTTCTTATTATTATTTACATTTACTAGAGATAATTTTTTTTTTTTTTTTGATTTAAAATTCTCTTAACCCTTTTTTTTCTTAATATATATATATATATATATATATATTTTCTTGTTTTGTTTGTTTTAGTTTTCTTTTTTTTTTTTTTCTCATCACTATTAATTGTTAAACTAGATATATATATATATATATATATAGCTTCGGTTCTATGAAGATAGTAAAGTATGTATTTTAAAGGGGGACTTCCATTTATATATTTAAGAGTGTGTATATAATTTTATTTATTATTTAATCAGTTAAAATGCACAATTTCTGAATTTGTAGAATATTCTTTATTTGTTTTTTTTTTTACTTTTTTTTCATTTTGTATTATAATTTTGATTTTTAGTTTATTTATTAATTTTTTTTATTTTTGTTGTTGTTTTTTTTTTTTTAATAAACTATACACAAAGATTTAATAGATTGATATGTCTAAGAACTATTATCATTTGTTTTTATCAAGTAATTGAATGTCTGTAAGTATGTGTGTATTTTTCAAAATAATTATTCTTAATAAAATTTATTTACATAAAATTTTCTTATTATTAATATTTTAAAATCTCTAAATTTATTATTTTATTTTTTTTATTTATTTATTTTTTAATTATTTATTTTTCTTTTTTTTTGATGTAGTAAAGTTCAAAGGCTTACGTATTACAAGAGTTTGTATATCAGTTGCGAAAGCTTTTAAATTCGCTTCCGTTTTATATTATTTTTTTTTTTTTCATTATTATCATTTTTTATTATTATTTTTTTTATTATTTTGTAATTTTTTTTTTATTGTTATTAATGTTAGTTTATTTTTTATTAGTATTAATTTAATTGTTATTATTATTATTATTATTATTATTATACACACTTAATACACAATCACAACGCAGAGTATTGAGATAAGTCATGTAATGCTTTATTTTCCATTTATGTTATATTTCATTTTCATATTCAATATCATCTAAACTCTTACTTACGTTTTACATAATAAAACTTTTTATTTAAATTAACAACGATTGTATTTCTATATTGAAAAAAATTTAAGAAATTCGAATATTTTGACAAATTTTATAAAATCATTTTAATTATTATTCTTTTTTTTTTTTCTTTTTATTTATATTCCAATTAAAAATGGGAATTTTCTACAAATTTACATTAGAGAAAAAGAAAACTTTTTAAGCTTAAGAAAAATCAGTTTTTGCAAAATAAACAACGGTCTAGGTCTGTGTGCACAGCCATATGAGGACATATGCAATTATGTGAATTCTTTATTTACCAAAAGTAAAGAAACAATTTTATCACTTTTCTCGGTTTTTTTTTTTTTTTTTACTTTATAGACTTATTCGATTTGGCAAGTGGAGCAATAATTTATATGTAGTAGTCAGATTTGTAGCGATCTATAATTGATCATTACATTACGGAAAATAGTTTTGCAAAATTGAAACTATTTCTTTAAGCCGCAAAAGTTTTATTAAATATTAAGGTGAATAATAATAAAATCTCAATAAAAAATTCCAAAAAAAAAGAAAAAAATTTTTTAAATTAATTTCTTAAAAATAGAACTAATAATTTATTATAGACAGCAACTAGATAGTGTTTGCTTATTATTTAGTTATAATAAATTATTACCTTTTCCGATAAACAAATCTCTTCAAGGCGGAGTAATTTTTTTTCTACGATTTAAATAAAAAAAAAAAAATTTGAATTAAAAAAAAATTTTTAGAATATTATCAAAATCTTTTCAATTAAATTTATTATCAGACCTTTATTTGATTCGATTTTTTTTTTGTTTAGTTACACAAAGACCACACACAACCTAAGATGATAATTTTTATGATCTCTAAAGATCAGAAGGGAAATTATTTTTTTTTTTTTTAATAACAAAATTTTCAAAGCTATATTGTCATAAGTAACTATTTAGAGTTTAAGAAATACTTGATGAAAAAAGCAATATAACAGCAAATTATTTTAAGAATTTCCAGCTACATTTCTTATTATTACAAAGTAATCGCAAATTACTTAAGAAGCAGATGAAAAAAAAATTAGATTCAATTAATTTAATCTTGAATGTGATTTTATTAAATTATTATATGAAAAAATATATATAAAATTTTTTTAATTCTTAACAAACGTTACTTAAGAATAATTAAGAAAAGTATTCCTTTTCGATAAATTAAAAAAAAAAAAAATGAATCAGAAAATTAATTTCAAATAAAAACATTTATATATATACATATAATATAATAAAAAAAACAGAAAAAAATTAAATATATATACAACATAAAAAAAAAACAAATATATATATATACATAATATAATAAAATATATATATATTATATATATATATATATATATATAATATAACAAAAAAAAAAAAATATATATATATACATAATATAATAAAAAAAAGAAAAAAAAATATATATATATAATATAATAAAAAAAAAAGAAAGAAAAATATATATATAAATCATATAATAAAAAAAAGAAAAAAAAAATATATATATATAATATAATAAAAAAAAAGAAAAATATATATATATATAATATAATATAAAAAATATATGTGTATATCATGAAATAAAAAAAATAAAATATATATATATATATATATATATCATATAATAAAAAAAAAAAACTTATATTAGAGTTGTTCAGAACAGTCATATCCACCTACGCCCAGTTCAGTTTAGTAATAGCGCCGAGAAGACGAGAAGACACGCGAAATAAGCCCAATCTCATCCTTCAAAATTCTTTCCATTTTAACCTTTTGATATACCAACAATATTTAGAAGAGAAGGACTTGAAACCAATTGAGTGATTTTATTGATATTTTTTTCAGTAGTGCGAGTATTTGAAAAAAACATACAGAGTCTTATTACTTTTTGTCCACAGTAGCATATTCAGATAGTCTACACTTTGAAATGTAGTAAATAAGAATAAAATGTGAATATTGAGATAAATAATGAACACATGAAAAAATGCTACTAACACACAATCAAACATTAAATTTCTCAAGCAACGTTTGTTAGAAATAAGTGGAGCATGTACTATACTACCTTTCATTGTTTACTTATACTCTACATATACGTATGAGATAGAAAATAATCAGAGAAAGTTTCATATAAATTTAATATACATATATTATATCATTTAATCACACTCACACACACACACAAGTTATTATATGCATTTCTCTTATTTATTTATATATATTTTTATGCCTTCTGTATATATGTATTAATATTAAATTTGCAAAATCTTTGCTGTCTAAAAAAATATTCACCTTAAACATCGCGCTATACTCGAGATAAATATCTTTGATCAGCATTGAGAGAACATTGAAACAATTCAATTTATTTTTATATTATCAATTTCCACAATCTTCCATTCTCGAGTTCAATCACGATAATATATAACAGATCGCGTTCAATGTTAATTTTGTTTAATCCGTGAACATTTGACAGTGACTTTGCCAAACTACTCAAGATCTTTGAATTTAATATTCTTAGAATGAGAAAAAAAAACAAAATGAAGATAAGACACACACGT
This sequence comes from Glossina brevipalpis, assembly GCA_000671755.1. Taxonomy (NCBI): domain Eukaryota; kingdom Metazoa; phylum Arthropoda; class Insecta; order Diptera; family Glossinidae; genus Glossina; species Glossina brevipalpis. Next base: position 246,616 of record KK351191.1, read on the forward strand.
CCGAATGATGTGTAGGAGTTAACTATTATCGTACTTTGATTTGATGAATTAGGAAATTTGTGCACACACAAACATATATTAACATACATTTACTATATTTTAGGCAAGAACTCTTTACATATTTTGAGTAACCAACGAGAAATAAAAAGGAAGACTTTATTTGCAAAGTTTTTCTATTCTTTTCTTTTTGTTTTTTTTTTTGTATTTTAATGATTTCACAGTGACTGTCAGAATAATATCAACAGAGAAATGATTGGACGGAACGGTGAATACCCTATCCCCATGCTCCGGTTACAAATATAAAAACAAATAAAGATATATAAGCAGAGATTTAAAAAAAAATAATTAATAAGAAAATAGTCGCGTAATATTATAAATATTCATCGGTCAGTGTATTAATTGATTTATTGTTTGATGATATGATAAAATTGAAAATAAGTGAACAATTTTTTTTTTTTTTTTTTTTTTTTTTTTTTTTTTTTTTACAAAGAAAAGAAAACTAATTTTTGAACACATGAAAGAAAGAGATAGATAGCTAAAATGTAATTTAATTAATTAAAAATTGTAATTATTTATTATCATTTTTCTGGTATGAAGATATTCAACTAAATAGCAAAGAATAATGAAAAAAGTAACTTAACGCAAAGACATGCAATAATTATTTTTATTTTTTTTTTTTTAATAAAGTTTAATATTTTCTTTATATATATATATATATGTAAATAAAAAAAAACGAAAATTTAACTTTAAAGACAAACAACATCATTATCGATATAGGTACACTTAACATTTACAAGAAATAACAACGAGACTTAAATTTAATTTTTTACTTTAATTATTATTAATATTTATAATTATTCTTATTATTATTATTATTATAATTTTAATTATTGTTATTATTATTATCATTTTTATTATGATTATTTTTATTATTATTATTATTTTTTTTTATTATAATTATTATTATTATTTTTATTATTAATATTTTCATTGTTATTATTATTTTAATTATTTTTATTATTATAATTATTATTATTATTATTATTATTGTTATTATTCTTATTATTATTTTTGTTCTTATTATTATCTTCTTAACATTATTATTATTATTTTAATTTTTTAAATTTTTATTGTTATTTTTATTATTTTAATTTTTTTAATTTTTATTATTATTGTTATTATTTTAATATTTTTTAATTTTTATTGCTATTTTTATTATTTTAAGTTTTTTTTATTTTTATTGTTATTTTTATTATATTAATTTTTTTTTGTTTTTATTGTTATTTTTATTATTTTAATTTTTTTTTTATTTTTATTGTTATTTTTATTATTTTAATATTTTTAATGTGTTTATGTTATTCATTACTATAATATATATAAAAAAGAGGAGATAATATCTCAAATAAAATATGATTAATCATTTTATGATTATTATTTTAATTGTGTAAGTGGGTTCATATTACGTTTAGCTAAAAAAGAAGGCTATTCTTCCACAGACTAAAATTTTTTATGGCAATTAAGAAAGAATGTAATAAAAAATCGTTAGAATTTTTCTTAAGTTTTTTGCTTTGTTTTTGGTTTTTCTTTTTTTTTTTTCTTGCATTTCAAATACACTACTAAATTTTAATTTTTAAATTCATTCTAAGTAGCTTTTTTTTTTTATCAATTTTTATATAATTACAGGATGAGCAAGAGTTTGTTTTACAATACAACCATAGAAATTGCTAATAGTTTTTTTTTACACTTTTATAGGTGTGTAGGTAGTTTTTTTTTTTGCAAAGATAAAATATTTGGATTTTTCTTCGTTTTGCCCCTCTTACTGCTGTATAAAAAAAAAAAAAAAAAAAAAAAACAAAACGTAATTAATTTAGCGATTATTTTCTCTATATAATCAAAATATCTTTAGGTGTGCACCAAATAAATAAAATTCGAATTTTGATAATTATAACGAAATGTATATAACATATATGCTCACCACTTTGGTTGGCATGGCCACAAATAAAAAAAAGGAAAAAGTTCATTACTTACTTAGGACTTGCATTCATTTTATTTAATTTAAGTCGAGACAAGCAGTTCAGTTAAAGACATTTTTATATAGACAAGTCCTCAGCCACCAATGTAGATAATCGCAACCTACCGTAGATATGTAAAACAAGTAGTAAACACGTAATCTAACGCTCATATTTTATCTATTTCTGAATATTATCAGCGATATATGAAACCTTCCCTAGCGTGTACACAAAGATCTCTGCTAAAGTGAGCGGTCCGTTTCTCTTTTGCATTCTTAGGTATTTTCCCCTTAGTAAAATCTAAAAAATGACACACACACACATTTCTTTTTCAAAATTAGTTTAATTCACGACTTTTTTAATAGCATCAAACTATCTCTCAGAACCTAAAAACAGAAACGGCACACTTCGTTAAAGAAGAAGTAATTTGATAAGAAAAGAATTTCGACTGACTTGTAATTGTTTATAGGTCGAATATGAAGGATGAAGTAGACAAATCTACTGATTGGATTTAAACTCTGAAGTAAAAGCTTTTTATCCTATTTTCAAAAACACTTCAACAAAATCCTGACATTTAGAAATATTATATATAAAGTTGGCATATAGCGGCATGAGTTCTAAGTAACTGGCAACGGACCCAGACAAAAAGAAGAAAACTCATGAATAACATTAAATTAATTTAAAAAATTTATAAAAGTAATTTAGCTGGCTGTAGATAATGAATGGCATGTAGATAATGAACGGCATGTAGATAATGAATGTAGATAATGAACGGCATGTAGGTAATGAATATAGATAATGAATGGCATGTAGATAATGAATGTAGATAATGAATGACATGTACTTTAAAGAAACGAAAAAATTTTAAATTTGAAAATAAATTTCAAAATATTCTCTAAATGGTTTTTCATTATCATTTCGTAATAGGCGATATTAAACTACATAACCTTGGTAAGCATATATGTTATTTTCAATATAAATAAAATTTTTTTTTAAAGAAAAAAAAAAAATAAAAATTTGCATTTATACTATGACGTACAAATCCTCTAAAATATATTGTAGATGAATTTATTTTAACCTGAATGTACTTGTGTAATGTTAGTGTGTTCATATAATAAATAGTTTTGACATTATTTAATTAAAAATTATCTTGTCTCCCAATTGAAAATATATAGTAAATAATAAATAAACATATTACAACAAATACAAAGATGTACATAACTTTTTTTTTAAAAAATATTAAAAGAAAAATAAGATAAGATTCTAAAGTTTATTTATATCAGAGTGTGTCTTATAGTGAGTATGTTGGATCTGTAATTAAGGCTAAGTGTCTTTTTGGCATATGATACATTATGAATATTAATTATTTATCTAAATTAAGAGAAAAAGAAATAAGAAACGATAAAGAAATAATTGCTTCATATAAAACAGAAATTAATTTAGTTACGAACAAATATTGTATAAATTTGATTTTAACATTTAATTGAATAAAAGCTTGAATTCAAACAACAGATTAGGTAACAAGGCAATGTACATGTAACTTATAATAAATGTTTATGTTTTTTTTTTTATATCCTTAATATAGTTATTATTGAAATTCATTCATTCATTTAAGTGTATACTCGCATGTATAGTTGCTGGAGCTTATAACAAATTATTTAATTATGATTAATTATATTATTATTATTATTATTATTAATATTATATATTTTTTACATTTCTGTTTACGAATTAATTTACTTTTCTCTTCAATGATTAGCTGTTTTTTGGGTCTTTTTTTTTTTTTTTTGTTTAATCTCACTCTTTATCATTTTTGTATTGAAAAATATAGAGTTTTTTTCTTTGTTTTTGTTCTATCTCTGTATCTTCTTTTTGATTATAATTTTTTTTTTTTTTTTTGTTAAAATTAATAACAATGACTAGATTCTATTATTACCAGTATTCTATATAAACTTGAAGGAATTTAATTATTCTGAAAGAATTTGTTTTTATTTACTACTTTATAAACAGTTCATTATAATAAAACAATTGCAATTTCTTCGAAATGATTTTTTTTTTCATATCTGATATCATAAATTATATAAATTTAAATAAATAATAAAAAGTAAGTATAGAAGAGAAATGTAAAAATAAATTTTCAGCAATAAATTATTTTCATTTCAAATTAATAATAAATTAATTCAAATCAATAATGAAGTAATTATAAATTAATAATGAAATAATTAAAATTAATATTAATAAATTCGTTAAAATTAATAATAAATAAATTAAAATTAATAATAAATTTATTAAAATGAATAATAATTTAATTAAAATTAATAATAAATTATTTCAAAGTAACAATAAATTAATTAGAACTAATAACAAATTAATTAAAATTAATAATAAATTAATTGAAATTAATAAAAAATTAATTCAAATGAATAAAAAATTAATTCAAATGAATAATAAATTAATTCAAATTAATAATAAATTAACTCAAATTAATAATAAATTAATTGAAATTAATAATAAATTAACTCAAATTAATAATAAATTAACTCAAATTAGCAATAAATTAATTCAAATTAATAATAAATTAATTCAAATTAATAATAAAGTAATTTAAATGAATAATAAAAAAAATTAATAATAAATTTTTTTCATATAAAGCCCGAAAGATAGGCAAACTAGCAGTAAATTCCCTGTACTTAATTATTATTTTCATAAGCGAGACCAATTTTATAACAACTAGATTGTTATGGACACCATCTCAATTTGAAAGAAGTATCTACAATACGAAACTTATCTGGAAAATTTGAAAAAAAAATCGTCATGTGAAAGGTCATACTATCACGACCAATCAGCAATACTTTTAGAGCCAATTTTATGCCAATGCTTTTCATACATTAGACTTATTTCTTTATTAGTAGTTAGATCCATACTTTGAAATAAGAAATATATGCACATTTGGCATATTGTCTACTACGGTTTGCAAATTTGGGGTACTTAAGCGGACTATCATATGTATATATCAGGAAGAATTATTGGTAGAGAGGGGGATGGTAGAAGGACCCGACTTAAAAGCGACAGCATCAGGCATGATGGAAAAGACCACTGCTGTCAGGTTATTCTAAAAGCAAGCAGGGCAGTTAAAAAACGGCGAGTCGCGATAGTTTCTCGTACACTATGTAGTCAATTGAAGAACGAGCGGTTGGAAACACTGACAAAAGCCTTGTAATCCTGTTAAGTGACTTACTTGGTAGGAAAAATGTCTTGTATCGCATTTGCTAGATACATTCTTGGATGTCTCTATACATAAACATTACACAATGACATTTCATGGTGATGCTCACGGATATCGAGTGTTTTTTGATCTGCATTCGATTAAAAACAAGCAAAGCAATATAAAGCAAGATAATCAGGGAAGGACGGACAGATAGACTAATACATAAAGAACACATTTTAGATTTAAATCAATAATTTAGCAATTTTGATGTTTAATGTTTTTAGAGTTAAAATCGTAAAAAAAAAAAACCAAAAATTTATATATAATCGTATTGTTTATACATTTGTTGCTTTAAACACTAAATGAAATGACAAATGAACAAATTTTTTTTTTTCTTTAAATGAAATAAATTGCAATTGCAATTGTCGTGAACTGTTTTGAGTTTATTATTCAAACATAAAGTTTTCTCTAATACTTGAAAGATATAATTAAGTAAAAGAGTTAATACTTAAAAAATCGGTGTTTTTGTGTTGCATTATTTTGGATTAAAATTCAGAAAAGAATAAAAATTTTTCGAATTTATTTTTTTTTCCCCATTTACAGTTTATGAAAATGAAAATTTTTTTTTAATAGGGTTTTGCCGAATAAATCTTATTCTTTATAAAGTTTGGATTGCTAAAAACATTTGTGAACTTTTTCTTTTATCAAATTTCTTAAATCAAAATATTTTGAATTTTTGTTGTGTTTTTTTTGTTTTTTTTTTTTTGCTTCCTTAAGTCATCATTAATTTTTACGAGTGCAATTATATATATTTTATTATATATATAAATATATATATTTATATATGTGTGGGTAATGCTTTTTACTGATTACTGGCTTGCTGTTGTTGTTGATGTGTTTGATTTTGATTAGCATTTTGTACAGTTGTTTCATTCTCCGGTACACGATGGGTCTTCATGTGAGCACTACGACTTTTGATTTTATTAAATACTCTGCAAGCAAACAATCAATTTTTAAAAAAAAAAAAAAATGAAAAATGAAAAATGGGCGTAGCCTATTTTCCCCCATTTTTTTTTTTTTTTTTTTTTTTTTTTTTTGATTTTTTGAGCAAAAGAAAAAGAACAAATAAACATAATTTTAATATCGTTTAACTCTTTCATTTTAATTCGCGATTTAATAAATGAAATAAATACATAAAAACATTTATGAGAATAAATGTTATATTAAAAGAAATTATTTTTATAATTAAAAACCACACATTAAAAGCTTTTACTAACGTATGGCCGCAAGCATGCTTAAAGAAATTGGCCGTTATTAGGAATAATATTTATTACACAAGTATATAGTAAGTACAGTCAGGTTTCTTATAACGCGATTCGTGTTCTCTCGTGTTTTTTTTTTTATTAAACGATTTCCATATAACCGTATGATAGGAATATTTTTTCTATATAACGGCTTTGTTATAAGAACTAAATGATTTGAAACTCAAATAATTTGAAAAATATATTTATCGTTGCATTTATTAAATTTGTAAAATTTTTATTTATATTTTTTTTTTTTTTTTTTGTTTAAATCCTAATTTCAATTATTAGGGAATATCCGTAAAAATGATATGAAATGATAGAAGATTTTTTTATTTTATTGATTTCTTCGATTCTCTATATATAGTTTGTTAAGAATTTAGTTAAATTGCATTAATATTGAGTTTCTAATCAAGCAGAGTTTTTATATTTTTAAAAAATCTATATATAACGCGATATGGATTTTCATTTAATTTAATAATTTAAATTTAAAATTTATTATAATAAGCTCTCAGTATAAATTTATTTTTATTTCTATGGTTTTCATTAAGCAATTTCCTTAGCATTAATATTCTAATTTCAATTATTTCGGAGTTTTTTTTTTTTTTTTTTCTCATAAAACGAGACAAATTATTTGCATTAGTGAAGACCTGACTGTATTATTGAAAAAGTTTATCTTTTTACATAAATATTCATATGCATACATATATAAATTGTTTAAGTAAAAATTGTGATAAATAAAAGATTTAATTACTTATCTTTTGCAGTGTGTTAAAGATGCAGAAATAGATCACAGAGTATTTATGGAGATAGAGACAAACAGAGGAGTGAGAAAAAGAAATGAACAAAAAATATGACACACAAAAACTAAAAAAAACAACAAAAAATAAAAAAAACATAAACCAAAAACTTTTTTTTTACGAAAAGTTGAAAAAAAAAGCAAACAAGAGAAATTCAAAGGAAATCTGTTCAATTTTAAAATTCAGTATTTTTGTGCTGAAACGTTTAAAGAGTAGAAGAAGTTCTTGTTTCCGTGTTTCCGACATTGGGTAACTTCATGGAATTTTGGTTCATCGTATTGCAAGGTATATATACATAAGCACTTTCTTGCAGATGTGTGTGTCAATGTTAGTGTATTTTTAAGAAAAATTTTCACAATTTAATTTAAACAAAATCAAGACAGACTAGCACTAACGATATTGTGGGATATGACTTTCGTGACCCCTCAACTAAATTTAATTGTGAACGTAGATAATGTAGATAATGTGTATAAAATAGATTAGAATGTAAACAAAGTAATAGTAGGGAACATCAGCTAAGCATTTAGTAACATTATTATACCCTACAGTAGTTACAGCACAGGGTATATTAAATTTATATGGAAGCCTGTAACATCCCGAACAGCTTAAGATAGATCCACATTTTAGTATACCGAACGATTCGGAATTATTTTATGAATCGACTTTAGTTTGTGTATCCATGTACCTCTATGTGGTGTCTACGCAAAGTTTTAAGATATTTTGAGGATATTTGATATATTTTCGCGTTTTGATTCATTTGCGGTATAGGGTATGTCAAGTTTGTGAAGGAGCATGTAACACCCTGAACAGTTTAAGATAGACCCATCTTTTCCTATATAGTGATCGATTTGGAATTATTTTATGAATCAATATATTACTGTCTGTCCGTCTGTCTCTTTGTGATTTGCGCAAATTTAAAATAATTTTAAGAAATCTAATCTACTGCCGTCCATTTGCGGTATAGAGAATGTGAACTTTATGAAGGAGCATCTAACTTCCGAAAATCTTAAGATAGACCCATCTTTTCCCATATAGTGATCGATTTGAAATTATTTTGTGAATCAATTTATGTTTTTCTGTCCGTCTGTCCGTCTGTCCGTCTGTCTCTTTGTGATGTGCGCTAATTTAAATTAATTTTAAGAAATCTGGTCTACTGCCGCCCATTTGTGGTATAGTAAGTTTGTGGAGAAGCATGTAACACCCTGAACATATTAAGATAGACCCATTATTTTCTATATAGTGATCGATTTGGAATTATTTTATGAATCAATTTATGTTTGTCTATGCGTCTGTCTTTTAGTGGTCTGCCCACACAGTTTTATGTTCAACGTGTCAACGAAATTTGGTACACTGCTTGAGGGCGATCTAACTAATGAAAATCGATCGGATTAATTTCATTTTTACGATCAATTTTCATGTAAAGCCCCATATCAAAAGAAAAAAAAAAAATGTCAATTGCTAATATTTCTTGATAAAAATCGGTAAAAACTATTATTTTTGCCTATAAAATAAATGTAAAAAATTTGACTCGAATAGAAGTACTTTTTGAATCATTTCCCCTATAACTGTTCCAGTGAAAAGTAACCCTATATATGGGAAAAGTATCTAATTCTTAATGTTTTATTATGCAAATGAGTTCATAATAGCAAGTTGATATAAAAATGAATTGATATAAAAATGAATTGAATCAAATTTGGACTAAGTAGATCTATTTTTTAGACGCCACCCCATATAAGGCTTTTCATGAAAGCTAATCCTTTAGATGGTAAAAAAGTTTGATTTTTAGTATTTTATAATGGAAGTGAGTTCATAATAACAGATTGATATAAAAGTGAACTATATCAAATTTGTCCCAAGTAGATCTATTTTTTAGATGCTATCTTCTATAAGGCTTTTTAATTAAAAATCGGTCTTTATTTATTCTTTGAATTTTCAGATAAACATAAAACTAGAATACATTGTCTTCTCAAACTTAACAGTAATAGTCTGAAAGAAAGTCGTTCTTCTTCTGTTAGAATTTAATTTACAGATAGTATAAAGATATACATGAATGTAGACGAAAATGACGTTCATTTAGAAGTACATTGATTTTACAATTAAAAAAATTGTGTGTTGAAGCTATCAGTTTTCGGAAAAAAAGAAATTTAGATAAAGTGTTCAGCTTTAAAGGATATATAGAGAAAAAAAAAGAGAGAGAGAGAGAGAGAGACGATTAGTGAAAAATGTTTGGTAAACGCATTAAAGAATAAAAGAAAGTACAAAAAAAAGTTAACGTAACAGAAAAAAGAAAAACATGACTTACAATCAATTTTACTCATATCCACGCTCATCATGATGATGTATAACACAGAGAGAGCAACGTTCAACTATATTTGACTAGAAGAGCAGTACGAAGAGGCTTTTGATATTTGATTGATTTTCGCTAGATTTTCAGTTTTCATTTTTCAATCGAATTTTTTTTTTTTTTTTTTTTTTTAACAAGAACGCTTTCTTTATGTGACTCTTCAAACATCTGCCGTCGGAACTATTTTTACTTCTTTTTGGTTTTTTTTTTTCATTAATTATTTCGCATGTCAATACAACATAAGTAAAATACAACAACAAACAACAACATTAATTATTATTATTATGAAAAACTATGTCGAAATGTAAGTACACAGAGGATGATGATAGGTAAAAAAAAAAAAAAAAAAAAACCACACTGGGCGAGAGATGAAAAGCCCACACAAAAAACAAAAACAAAAAAAAAAAGCAAAAAATTATAAAAGCATGATTTCTGATCATGCGTAATTGAACTGAGAATAAAATGAAAAAATTTGTCTAAATCATCATCATTTTCAAAAACTAAAGCACGTGCTGTTTGTTCCTTTACTGTACTGTACGACTCGAAAGGAAAACGTAAACACAAATTGAAATGAAAAATGTTCAGTTTTCTTTTTTTTCAATTTATGATTTATAAATCACGTGGTTAATTAAATCAATCAGTGTTTAGATAGATATAGAGATGAAAAAATTTTTGGGGGAATCTTACTTGCCGCACACCTTGCAGGGGAAATCGTTGTTGATATCTTTGGTTTGATTGGTTGTTGTTGTTGTTGTTGCGGTGTTATCTTTATTTACTAAATTTATTGAGTGACTAAGTGCCTGAGAAGAGGCATTACATGCACTAGCTGAACTGATCGAGCCGGGTAAGGAGTTGTTAGCGTTTGGATTAGTGACACTGTGATTATTATTATTGTGGCTATTGCGACCATAGGTATGTATGCGAGTATGACCATGCAGAGCGGCTTTTGAAGAGAAGCTCTGCAAATTTTGTTTAATATATATATTTTTTTTTGTTTTTTTTTTTTTTTTTCGAAATCAATTTGAAAATGAGTAGTAAAAAAAAAAAAGAAAAGAGAAATATCGAATAACAATTGTTCTTCAACTTACCGCTGAGCAATCTGGTTGTTCACATACATATGGTTTTACTTCATTGCTATGATTAACCGGCGGTGTTTCAGTTTTTAGGTGGGTCACCTTGTAGTCCACACAAAGTTTCTTCCAAAAATAATAGATTTGTATGCATTCTCCAGTTGTTTTAGAGCCAAGCTAAACGAGATATATAGTATTTAAAAAGAAACGAAACGAAACGGAACGATACGAAACGAAATGGAACGTAACGCATTTTCGTTTTTCCTTTTTTTCTTATTTACCTCTTTAGATATTTTACTAAATTCTTTGCCATACTTTTCTAATCCCTTTAAGAAAATTTCCAATTCTTGAGCGGACCATTTCATTTGGAATGGATTCGATTGAGTTTGTAATAAAGTTAAAACTGCTGATGCGGTATTACCCTGGGATTTAAGTAAAGTCTTTAATGCCATTTCCTCTGTATGGCTACCTGATGGTGTCGCTGATGATTTACTAAGATCTATAAAACGCATCAATATATTTTCATCTTTTTGTATATCTGGATTCCACATTAGTTCAGCTTTTACGGGCTCATCAATTGTTATTAATGTTGAACGATCTTTAAAAATCGGTATAGCAGCTTGATATGCTGATCCTAAATTAACTTTAGATACATCAGAGAAATCAACTAAACCAACTGAATCATCGAAATCATCATCGAAAGCATCAAATGCCGTAAGATTTGTATTCGATTCCTTAAGAATATTACAATATAGACCGTGACCTTTGCGAGCAGGATTTAATATGGGAGCCGGTGTATAATGAGTTCTTGAAGGTTTTCTTAATTTCGAACGATAAGGAGATAATGTTTGAAATTTGGATTGATAGCCAGAAGAGCCGGAATCCGAAGAATTATAACCACCTCTTAGACGTCTTTTTAATATGGAATTAGTTTGATTGGATAATGGCTGTAAAACGGTTGTTAACACTGCAGTAGTATTAACTGTATTCGTTGTCTGACAATATGATGGAGTTTGTTGCTCATTCGAGTTCGATGCAAGTTGTCCATAATAAATATTGGAATTATTATTTGTGATATCAGTAATTTCTAACCTTTGTTGTTGTTGTTGCTGTTGTTGTTGTTGTTGTTGTTGTGGATCTTGTTGCCTTTGCTCAACATTTAAATTAGTATTATTCTGAATTTGTGTTGGCATTAATTTCATTTCTGATCTTTCGGTGGTTCCTGTATAAATAAGGGGCTGCGTTAAGGCCTCATTTAACTGCGCTGTTATAGTTCTATTGCTACTACTATTGTTGCTATTATTATTATTAGCTGCGTGTGTATGCGATTGATTGACGGAGTCAATATATTGTTGGGTATTTGTTGGTATTTGTACTTGCGGTATATTTTGAAAATTGTACTGCATAATAGAGGCCGTATTGCCACAACCATTATTGGCCGGTACTGTTACAATAACCTGATTAATATCTGAAGGCATTTGTTGTGTTGTATGCATTGATTGCATTTTTAATACGCCTTGCTGTTGTTGTTGTTGTTGTTGTTGTTGTGGCGATTGCTGCTGCTGGTGTTGCTGCTGGTGCTGCTGTTGTTGTTGTTGTAATTGTACTGAAATCGCGGCATTATTATTATTATTATTATTATTATTATTATTATTATTTTGCTGGTAGGGAATCTGATTTGTGCTAATCGAGGCATTTGAATTTAAATTTGTTGTTTGTTGTTGAGGAGGAATGTTATGTTGTTGATTTACATTATTGGATATTTGATTTAATTTCTGTTGACCAAAATCACGTGGTGAAGATGATAATAATGGATCTTCCGAATTTGGCATCATTTGCGATTGTAAACTTAAACATGGTAAATAATACAAATCAATTATATTCTCTGATTGATTTTCACAATTTATTTGTATTTGATCATCGGTTAGAACTTCACGTAATACTTCTTTTACCTCTTCTACGGAACTTATGCCACCGCTAAAGAAAGATTCCGATAACGGTGACGCAGCATTACCTGAATCATTTAGAAATTCTTGTTCTTCATCAAGAAATGATAAATTTGCTTCAGCAAATTCTCTTAAATCACGTTCCGCATCCGTATTTGTATCATTAAGTAAATCTTCCATTTTAATATTATTATCATCGAAATTATCATCATCGTCCATAACAACATTTCCTAATTTTGAGATTTTTTCATTTCCCATTTCTCCAATTGAATTTGTTGATGCATTTCTTATTAATGATTCACTAAAAAAGACATTTGATGACGTTTCGCCATATTGTTGATTATCCTCTACGTATGGTGAAGTTTGTGTAACATTTTCATGACTAGAGGGTGGAGTTGGATACGCTAAAGGAGAATGTAACGGTGAATTCAATCGACCATAATGTTGTTTCCTTTCCTGAGATAATGGCAAGGATAAGGAATTTAAATTTCCATTAGATTGATTTAAAGAATTCATTAGCAGTTCTTTGGAATGGAAATGTTGAAAATTTGGCAAAATTTGCTGTTGTTTACGTTCTGAATTATCAGAACCATTCATATCGGTTGGGCATGTGGCTTGCAAAATTTGTCCATTACTATTTATAATTTCATATTGTTCGGAATGTTCGGAAGATTTAAGTAGATTTTCATGATTGGAATCATTTAACAATTGCATAGTATCTACCGTTTGCAATAGCATTTCAGCTTCGCTGACATTATAGACTTCAGTTTCTTCAAACAAATTAGAATTATCACTAGCATAAGTAACTGTATAGACTTCTGCGTTAACATCTCCATTCTGCGCTAAGGTTAACGATAACGGGGAATTTTGTGTTAACGATATACCAGTAGATTCTGGGCAATCATTTAATGAATTTTGAACTTCTTGACTTGTGGTTGTTAGTTTTACTTTATTATTATGAATGACTTGTACATCGGAGGGTATAAGTACTGCCCTTGAAGGAGAATTTGTATTGGTAGCGGTATTAATAATTTGGCGTGTCACTCCACCTAATGGTGCATTGGTAGCTTGCTTAGATGTGACAGCAATACGTGTTCCTCTCTTTAGCAATTCGATTAAAGTGGAATCTTTAGGATCAGTTGAAGTGCTGCGGGTGTTTGTACCTGTTGAAGTCGTTGTATTCAACGTCGTTGTTCCTAGTTTTTCTGTCGTTGTAACTAAATTGCATTCACTATTCGACTGAGTAAGATTCGTTCCCACTCCGACGCTTACATTATTCATCGTTTTTTGTTGTTTGGTACTAAAAATTTCAATACTCTGAGGTAAGCCCATATCCTGAGCATTCAGCATAGTTCTATCACTATTTTTAAAAGTGACCGCAGGATTAGGTACCGTATTTAGATTCGGTGATATGCAATTACCAGAATTTGTCTGATTTTTAGAACTTAGGAAATTTTCCAAATCACTAATTGATCTCCGCAGGATCGGATTATTGGCTAAATTATTAGTAGGCGGTGCAGGTACGACAAAGGCACCCTAAATTATGAAAGAGAATAATATGAACAGGAATTATTATAGACTTTTTTTTTTTTTTTTTTTTTTTTTTTTTTTTTTTTTTTTAGAAAAACTCACTTTATTTAAATCTCTACTTCGTTTGTTAATAATTTTTTCTTCAATTAGGGCTCGAACACCAATACTGGCTGTCTGTAAGGGCGGACCATTATTTTCTTTTTTTTCACTTTTTTTAGTTTCGGGATCTTTTTTAAAATAACCACCATGCAAACGCATATGACCGTTTAAGGCTGGCGTATTCTTAAATTTACGATGGCATAGATTGCATTCCACTGGCTTCTGATCAATTTTAACTACATTCAACAAAGTAGAGGAACTCAGGCCGGATGTCAAATCTACTTTGACTTCCTCTTCTTTTGCATCCGGGGCCAATAGTGGTGAATTTAAATTCCGAGGTAATGCATCATTTGATACCTCATCTACGGTAATGGCCAAGTTCTGAGTAGTGTTTAGCTATAAAATTTTAAAGACTTCGTATTAAATGTCAAAAAATTAAAATTATTATTATCTTTACAAACCAATTGCATATTCCAGGTTCGTGGCCTTGGATTTTGAGTTTGCGTTTGGGCCGGTGATGTATCAATTTTATAGGATTGTGAACTGGAGTGTGAGGATACGGTTACCTGTGCTGTGGTTTGTTTAGTTTGACGCATAATTTTACTAATCAAATCTAATTGTTCAGGAGTTAAACCTTCACCTTCCATATTACCACCGCTATCCGTTAAAGTTATCGTGGCTGCGGTAGCTGTTGTGCCGACACTACTACTAGCTGCCGACGACGAAGAAGAAGAAAGTGTAGAGGTGGGTGATAACAACGTAACATTCGTCTTTAAAGCCTTCACCTCGTCTTCAGTTAAAGCTAAACCAGTTGAAGCGTCAACGACTGTACCACCATTCGATAGATATGTACCCAAACATGTTGCACCATCCGGTGGGCTTGCATCTCCTTAAATTAAATACAAAAAAAAAAAAATTCGCAATCGAATTGATAGAAATTTTCTTGAGTGTTCTTACCATTTGCTGTAGCTGGTGATAAACTTAGATTCGCTGATGAACAATTGACATTAATAGAAGACAAATTTTGATTTTGTGGTGTTATAACACCAGCATGATGATTTTCTGTATGTCTGCGAAGGGAACGTGCATCACAATAAGATTTACCGCAACCTTCAGCTTTACATTCGTAGGGTTTTTTATTTCTGTGCGTCATCATGTGACCGTTTCTATAAGAAGCGAATGTAAGTTATTTGGAATTTACAAAATTCCCACTTCTTTCAGGGACAATCTTTATATATATATCTATATAATTATATAGAAAAGATGTCTTTATGAGCTATTGAATATTAGCACTTTCTTCGCTTATTAGTTTCCCCTAAGTTCAGATATCAATCAGAAAAAAAAGAACAAATACTAACAATACCTTGGTTTCACTAGTGAGAAGTACAAAATTATTTCTAAATTCAGGTCGGTCTGTGGCAACAGATCCCCAA
Source organism: Glossina brevipalpis (assembly GCA_000671755.1). Lineage (NCBI taxonomy): Eukaryota > Metazoa > Arthropoda > Insecta > Diptera > Glossinidae > Glossina > Glossina brevipalpis. The sequence continues at coordinate 262,356 of KK351191.1, forward strand.
GATTTGTAACAAACTTTGGAAAATTAGTTATAGAGAATTTTAAAGGTTCACGTGCGGTCAAAATTGGCGGAAATTGGCTTTTCACACGAGAATTCTAGACATCGTCAATTGCGGACAGATTAAGTTGCTTTCAAAATTAATTGTTAACATTAATTAGATGAAAATTATTTTGATCGCCTTATTATTCTGATGTTTTTTGTACTGAACGAAATTGAAAAATGTTCTTAAATTAAATTAATTGCTCTACTCCAATTCACTACGCACTAGAAACTTCTTAATCTGAAGTCAGTCAGATTATTTACTGGTCAGATTCCTAATTGATTCAACTATGAAATATTCACTTAACTATTCAATCTTGCTGCTCTTACTTCTCTTACTTCTATTGTATCATATTAAAACTTCCATAAACTTGTCTATAAAGAGATATATGTACAGTTATGCTCGCATTAAAATCGTATAAATGAAACTTACAAATGATCCTGTCGTTTAAATGCTTTCGAGCACATAACACACACGTATTTCCGTTCGTCACTATGCGTCAGTTTATGTTTAGCCAGCGCTGATGCATTTCCAAAAATCTTATTACAAATCTAAAATGAAAAAAAAAAAAAGAAAATTTCAATAAAAACTGATGTGATCCATCTAAATTATTGTAGGGTCCATCTAACATTTGTATTAAAGGAAATAATTCCTTTCAGTTTATATGATAATGATGAAATAATTTATTAGCAACGCTTCCTGAAAAATAATGCAGTTTTTTTTTTTTTTTTTCGAAAACCAATATAGTTACCTTGTACTCTTGTTCACTGATTACACCACCTAAACCACTCATAGTAGAATGGTACGCTCATCAAATTTATATATATAACATTTAGAAGAAGTTATAAGAAGTTATTTTATTCAAAATCATTTTTTGAATCGATTTAAAATGTCTGTCCGTCTGTCTATCTGATGTCCATGTATTCAATTTACAGATGTTTAAACTACAGATCGCAATTCTTCGGACGTTTTGCGGAAATTTTGGTATACTGACGTGCTTTGATCCAGGTATGAACCAGCTATGGAAAATCGATTCGAATGGATCATTTTTACGATAAACTCCCATATAATACTCTATTATGGAAGGACATTTGAAATTTTTGATATATCTTGGCGAAACTCGATGAAAATACCATTTTGGCATATAAAATGAATATAAAATATTTGGATTGGATGGGACCATTTTTTTAACCACCTTCCCATTTCTATGAAAAGTATAGCAAATGTTAAGCAAAAGATATAAGAAGGGTATTTAGGGGAGGGTAGAGTCAGACTTGCCTAAGAGTAATATTTTTACTTGTTTTGTATTAGATTTACACGTTTCATTAGAAAGCTTTCGATTAAATGCCCTTAAGGAGTATGATCAGGTATTTCCAAGCAAATAGGTGATGTTAGGCTTCTAAGAAGACTTGAAGAAGACTTGAAAAAAACTTGAAGAAGACATGAAGAAGACTTGACGAAGACTAGAGGAAGGCTTGAAGAAGACTTGAAGAAGACTTGAAGAAGACTTGAAGAATACTTGAAGAAGACTTGAAGAAGCCTTGAAGGAGACTTGAAGAAGTTATGAAGAAAACATGAAGAAGACTTGAAGAAGGTTTGAAAAAAACTTGAAGAAGACTTGAAAAACATTTGAAGAAGACTTGAAGAAAGACTAAAGAAGATTTGAAGGAGACTTAAACAAGACATGAAGAAGACTTGAAGAAGAGTTGAAGAAGACTTGAAGAAGATTTGAAGAAGACTTGAAGAAGACTTGAAGAACACTTGAAAAAGACTTGAAGAAGCCTTGAAGGAGACTTGAAGAAGTTATGAAGAAGACATGAAGAAGACTTTACCAAAATACATTCTCATTCTAATTGTATTAGCTGATAACTGTACGCTTTATTTTAATAACTCTTCATTGCAAAATTTAAATACAAATCCTTTATACACCAACAATTAATGCGATGCTCTGTTTAGAAACCTTCGTTACCCTTTAGACGCAAGCCCCACTATGCTATGGTAACGTCTCATTGAAAATATCTCCATAAATCATAATAGGATTGTAATTTGAACCCCTCTTAGCATCTCTTAACATTTACATATACGTGGAAGAACACACACACATATATATTAGATATTTATAAATATTGTTGTATCACAATGTCACAGTTCAATTTATGACATTTCACTTACAAGGTATTAATTACATATCATTAAACTAAAAATGACTGAAATCATTTGAGTCAATACGCGTCAGCATTCTTAAGTATGTAGCAATAAATTTTATAATTTTAAGTAAAATCGAAAATAATTAACTATGAAATGATTTATAATAAGAATAGTTCATAAGGTAGGATACACTTGTACTTTTTGAATCATGAAGAATTGGATTCGATTACAAAAAAGTACAATTTTCTTTTTACATAGAAATAGAAATTCTATTTTTTAGGAAACTCTTCTTCATTGATTTACCTGACACTGTTGTGGACCGTGACGGCTAGGTGATGATAGTTTTGAACGGTTTTTTTTCAATATTTTCGGTGGATTTGTTAATGAAACAGGAACTTTACGATTACAGGGTATAGGGGCACAACGTACACTTATGTTGCCACTGCTGCTATTGCTGCTACTAGTGATACTAAAACAACTATCGTTACTGTTTGAACTGTAGTTACTGTTACTGCTGCAATTGCTGTTGCTATTGCTGCATGACAAATTACTGCTGTTACTGCTTTGAAATTGTTGTAAGGTACTGCAAGTGTTATTATTGTTGTTGCTGTTGTTGTTATGGTTGTTGTTGTTATGGTTGTTGTTATGGTTGTTGCTGTTGTTATGGCTGTTGTTATGGCTGTTGCTGTTATTGTTACTGTTACTGTTACTGCTACTGTTACCGTTACTGTTACCGTTACTGTTGCTATTGCTGTTGCTGTTGCTGTTGTTGCTGCTGCCGTTATTAGTTGAACTACTATTGCTCATTATTTGAGCCAATGATGTAATATTGGTGGTATTATTGCAACTGCTACTGCGTATTAAACAATTCTTAATATAACTGTTAGTCTTGTTAGTTGTATTTGTTGAAATTGATACAGTTTGAACAGCGGCCGCTATCGTACATTTAGGGGAATCTTTTTGAGTTTGTGAACTATGGGTTAGATTCGAGGTACGACGACTAATTGTTACACGACTTTTTAAATTATTCACACAATTTTTAATGTTATTATTGCAATTAATAGAATTCGAAATATTATTATTATTATTATTGTTTTGATTATTAACATGATTGGATTGATTGATATTATTAAAATTATCACTGTTAGTTGCCGTTGTTGTTGTTGTTGTTGTTACTGCTGTTATTGCTGTTGCTGCTGCTGTTGTTGTAGTTGTTGCTATTGTGTTTAATTTATTTATTTGCACTTTGCTATTGCAATCATTGTTACTACTAATACGACAATGATTGTTGTTATTGTTATTATTTAGGGCTATAATTTGAAGAAAAATTTCATGTTTAGAAAATTAACTTTATACTCATACATCGTATATCGTATATCGTATATCATAAATAAGCTTTTCCTTTTTTTTGTTTTAAGTTTTACTTACAAGCCGTCTGCAAAGTGCCCAATACATCAGCCAACATTTCCGGATCCGGATAACCAATAGTTAACGCATTATCCAAACTGCTGACTGCATTTGATGCATTTGATGTGACCGTCGATACTGATTGATTGGAATCGGACGAAGATGATGACGATGAATTGGCATCGCGTAATTGTAACGTAACCGAACCTTCTGTGCCCACTGAAGCACTGCACATGAGCACACGCGGTGTCGCTGGGAGACCAACTAGTGGCAGGTGTACGCTTTTCGGTGCCTAAAACATATATAAATTTTTTATATCTTTTCTTTCGAACAACAAAATATTATATATGAAATGAAAATCTAACGCTACGAAAATAGCATGAGTGCGCAATGATTGCTTGTTGCCTCACTTACATGTCGCCAAAAATTTCATGTTTCTGTCAAAATGCAATAAGTAAATGCCTTGTGCTTAACATATATAGAAGCATTGACAGTTATGTACAATGTATTCATTTGTATTTCAATAATTTTTTTTTTCTTTTTTTTTTTTTTTTGATAAATTATAGAACAAATTTTACTATTACATCTTCTGAAAAAAAAAAAAAAAAGATCTGAAATAACAATCAATTGTAATAAAATTAGTAGTGACTGACTACACAAAATTTGGCAAAAGATCTTGGATATCAAGTTTTTTTTCTTCGATTTTAACTTATTCAACATTTCTTCATTAAAGGGTAACGCCGCCTGAACGCCTGTAGTTTAAAAAGTAGAGGTTTTTTGACAATTTTTTTCTCGTTTTTTGTGTGAAAGGAAAGGTTTTAGAATAATAATAATATTTGGGAAAGTTATTAAACGTATATTTAAATATTAAAAAATAATTATTTTTCGAAAATATTAATAAATTATTTTTGAAGAATATTCAAAACTTTTTATTTTCGAAAGATGTAAAAAAATTATCGTTTTCAAAAAATATTAAAAAATTATTATATTTGAAAAATATTAAAAAATTATTATTTTTGAAAAATATTAAAAAATTATTATTTTTTGGAAAATATTAAAAAAGTATTATTTTGAAAATTATTAAAATTATTATTATTTATTTTTGGAAAATATTAACAAATTATTTTTGAAGAATATTCAAAACTTTTTATTTTCGAAAGATATAAAAAAATTATAATTTTCAAAAAATATTAAAAAAGGATTATTTTTGAAAAATATTAAAAAATTATTATTTTCAAAAAATATTAAAAAATTATTATTTTTGAAAATATAAAAAAATTATTATTTTCAAAATATATAAAAAAATTATTAGTTTTGAAAAATGTTAAAAAGTTATTATTTTGAAAAATATTAAAAAATTATTATTTTTGAAAAATATTGAAAAAATTGTTCTTTTTTCGAAAATATTAAAAAAGTCTTATTTTTGATAAATATTAAAAAGATTATTATATTTGAAAAATATTAATAAATTATTTTTGAAGAATATTCAAAACTTTTTACTTTCGAAAAATATAAAAAAATTATTATTTTCAAAAAATATTGAAAAGCTGTTATTTTTGTATATATTAAAAAAGTATTAATTTTGAAAAATATTGAAAAATTATCATTTTTTTGGAAAATATTCAAAAATTTTCATTTTCGAAACATATTCAAAAACTATTATTTTCGAAAAATATTAAAAAATGGCAATACCGCAGCCAATCTCTGAAGACATCAGTGTAACTGATCCAAATTTGAATTTTAAAAAAATACTTCTAGTCTGCATTCTCATTTAGGATTTTTAAGATTTATTGGTTTTTGTTTTTTTTTAAATTTTTTTATTTTGGTACAGTCTGTACAAGTCAAAGCTACGCGATTAAGAATTTTTTTTTATTAACAAGGTAAGGAATACCGTTACCACTTATGGCGACAAAATTACAATTTTTTTTTTGATATCCAATCATATTAATCTCTGCTAAAGCAAAAGACCGATATATTAATGAATAAATTTCTTCCAAGTAATGAATCTTTTCCCCCCGTATTCTAGAACGTTTAAATGTGAATTAAAAGAAATTTAATTTTCGCAAAATCAATAATAGCATTATCCCTTAAGAGGATCATATAACGAGCTTTGCTCTTACTTTCCACTATAAATTGCTTATATGTGCCAAAGAATTCTTTTCCTCTCCTCCAACATATGTGAAAAAAGAAATTTTTGAAAATTAATTCGAACAAAACTTAACTAACCACAACTGAGTCGTTACCTAAAAATATCCCGCAGAGTAATAGATAAATGGATGATAAATAAATTAAAATGGTGTCTCAGGACAAAACAAGGTCATATTTAAAATTTCCGTGAAATCTTGTTATAAAATGATTTTTAGAAAATGTTAAGAGATATCTAATGCTTGGCACATACATTATACAAAAATAAGAGATTTTTGAATTTTGTAACATAACGGGCAAACAATCATAAATCATTTACCGCTTCATAATGTGTACATAATAAATGAGTTTTTTCACACGGAACAGTCGAGTATTTTGTACATAAAAAAATATTTATTTACAATCACAAGCAGTTATTTATAAAAAAAAAAAATTAAGTACAATCATAATATTTGCTCGTATCTTCTACCATGTGTACTAACTTGATTTGAAAATTCTATTTATTTATTTATTTATTTATTTTTTTTTTCTTAAATGAAACAGACACATATATTTTGCTTGCGAATACGAAACACGAGCAAGTGACCTATGACGTCCATTCAAATGATATCTTGTGCAACAATTAATTGCGTTTTTTTTTTTTTTTTTTTTTTTTTTACTTCCATCTTGGACACCCGCCATTTCAAATCACTGTATATGATATAAATTATGAAGTACCGCAACCAGGTGTAAGCTTCATATTTACACCCTACACTGCTCGGAGTAAGGGGTACATTAAATTT
>KK351191.1:277617-340442 GCA_000671755.1 Glossina brevipalpis
AAAAAAAAAAACTAAAACATTCTTACATACGTATACACACGATTACTTATGTGCATGTAAAGCAAATGTTTTTGCATATCTTAAGCGTATCTGCCAATATAAAGAAAAATCATAAAATCTAATGAAGAAAAGAAATGAAATTTGAAGATGACAAACAAATCGGCTTATTTTGGTCTATCGATTTTTAACGAGCACTGTAGTGTAAGAGGATATTTTATGGAAATTGTTAACCTTATCCAGTCATATACGATAACTGATGATAATTGAAAAGTGTGACATACATTACACATTAAATTAACTTAAGTTTATATTTTTACTAAGAGTGAATGTAAATCCATTCGATCGAAATCTATATAATTCGATTATTAGAGATTTTTTCATTATTTACAATCTCAGAACTTATACCGGTATAGGGTATAATTTAGCCTTGAATGTGCTTCTATTTATTCAGTTTTCAGATAAATTTAATTTTTAGAAAAATATTCTACTAGCACTGGTACTAAGTTGCTACTATGAACGAAGTGTAGCAGAGTGATGGCGCCATACAAAATTTACTATTTTGGTGTACATAGGTATAACTGGGCCTATGCGTTCTTGCCACTTAGAAGCGCTCTCTTGGCTTATCATCTCTTCGTGTAGCTTGCGGAAGTAACTATACCGCTGGACTTCTATAATAGGGTAAGTCAATAATAGCATAAGTCAATAATAGGGTAAGTCAATGGACTTCAATAATAGGGTAAGTCAATAGCGATAATGGTAATAAAGAGATATAGAGGTACCTGTACTCACCCTCTCACGGTGCTCGGTGAGCGTGTGACACGTTCTTTTCGCATTCCCCAGATAAAGATCGGGTAGGTGGGACTTTCTGGCATCTCACGGCTAACGAGTAATGTTTTAATCATCTTTGCTTGCCTACAGGTATTTCTCGGTTTATAAGAGAAAAGCTCGCTTCTGTTTAAAAGACTTTTACTGACTTCTAAGACGGTTAGAAAAGTATCAAAACTCCCGACGCAACGCACACACCACTACAACTACGAAAAAGTGGACTACGCCTGTTCACTGGACCTGACAGAGAACACAAGCCTGGATATGAAAAACATAAGTGTCTCAGCTACCGGACTTTACGAAAAGGAGACTGAAACGCCTTTTCACCTTTTTAGGTGAGTGGGCATCCATCCATCAAACAAGAAACCAGATATTTGATGATAATTTTATATCGTCAGACATGGAAATTCTCAGGAATCCTTAAGCTGGACGGCTAGGAACTTAAGCGTGCACAATAGATATTTTGGATTACGCGTTATGATCTTTCCAAATTATACCAATGATCGAAGAGTAACTTTTGCGTCTTTTTTTTTTTTATTTTTAAAATTATTTTCTTTTGGTAACTTCCTTGAATTTTGTTTACGAGATTTATTTGCTTGATGCCGGGACTTATCACGCGTTTTCTCTTACACGGTTTGTATATAGTAATACAATTTAAATTTAATATTAAAGTATTCGAAATAAAAATATAAATTAATTCCTTTACAAGCTTAAAACATCATGGACGGCCCTTATCATCTTTGACTAGGTGGAAAGGATTAACTGTGATAATGAAATGAAATATTCACTAAATTTTTCATGTTCTTATTAAAAATCTTGCGAATCTGTTTTCAATTCAGTGCGTCTTAGACAAACATAGGATTAAATTTGTCCGCCATTTACATAGTATTGATAGTATTCGTTGTATATTATCATAGGGACCAGCCTATACTTGAGCAGTGTAAATAACAAAATCGAGTTAGCCGCCCTTGTCTTTTCAATCTCAAAACTTTCTTTAAAAGAACACACATTTATTCATAAAGTTTTTTTATAGGCCTCGTCAAGTCCCAAACAAATTAAGGTTAAAAATGCTTGTATAACTGTAAATCACTTCTCTTTCTTCTTTTTCTTATTATTATTATTATTCTTCTTATTATTTTTCTTCTTCTTCTTCTTTTTATTCTTAGTCTTGGTGTTATTCGTCCTATTCTTCTTCTTATTAGTATTCTTCTTCTTATTATTATTCTTCTTCTTATTATTATTATTCTTCTTATTATTATTATTCTTCTTATTATTATTCTTCTTCTTTTTCTTCTTTTTATTCCTCTTCTTTTTCTTCTTCTTATTCTTCTTATTATTATTATTATTCTTCTTCTTTTTATTCTTCTTCTTATTCTTATTATTCTTTTTAATCTTCTTCTTCTTATTATTATTATTCTTCTTTTTTTTGTCCTTATTTTCTTCTTCTTATTCTTCTTCTCATTATTCTTCTTCTTTTCTCTTATTTTTATTCTTCTTATTCTTCTTCTTCTTACTCAGATTTCAATCATTAATACTACATATACAATATCCTAGTACTAGTAGTATGCCTAAAAAATGTATCAAAGACATCTTACTTATCTTATGCCCAATGATTAGTCTAGTCATAGCAACGTAAGGGTAGTAAATATTTTATATAAACGTCCTACACATTTTTATAGTTTTCTTTCAAAGTTATTTCAAAATTTCGAAATTAACTTTTTAGTTTAGTTTTCATTTTATTCAAAATACTCACTATACACACACACACACACACACACACGCACACAGCGTACACGAATACTATTCTACTATATAGTATAATACTATTATACTTATATTCTTACATACAAATATATGTATGTATATGTATTGTGAATGATATATTGGGCCATCGTTATTATTATAATAAATGAATAGAGCATAGAGAGAAAACAGCGGCAAATGAGATATTTAATAACAATAAAAAGAAAACAAAAAAAAAATGATGAAGGAAACATACGTTACGATTGTTTGCAAATGTAAGTATGTGTATATGCAAGTGCATGTGCATATATGTGGATATGTGTGTTTGTCTGTATTTTGTTATGAAAGCTAGTGGCATACACACACACACACACATCTTTTCGAATGCAAATAAATTAAATGTGAATTTGATTAAAAACACTTTAAAGATGTTGACTGCAAATACATCATGCGCACATGAAAATATACAGAAACAGAAATATCCCTCTATTCATGTCATGATAAATACATGAAAATGCATTGTATTATTATTCCTTCTGCTTTACTCTTAAGTGCGCAACTGTACTTTAAAGCAAACAATTGTTTTATATGATTAAAAATATGTGTATAGATAAACGTGTATTCATATATTTGATTATATTATATGTAGATAAATACATACATACATACATACATACTTATATCTATATATATATATACGTATGCACGTATGTATGTATTATATATATATATATATATATATATATATATATATATATATATATATATATATATATATATATATACTTTCTTTTTTTTTTTTTTTTTTTTTTTTTTTTTTTTTTTTTTTTTTTTTTTTTTTTTTTTTTTGATGATGGTTGATATGGCTGTGGCTGTGGTGGAAAATAATGGTTGTCGGTTTTATTTGTTGTGGTGCTTGTTGTGGAGATAGATGGTTGGTTGAGAGGAACACAACAACATATAAATCAATAAAAATCTGCAAATTAATTTTAAGAAAAAAATAAATCATAAATTCATATGAAAATAAACATAAATCAATAAATTAAAATCATATTTTAAAAATAATTTTTATGTTTAATTTTTATGTTTAATTTTAATGTTTTCAAAATATTTATTTCGCCATAATGTCTATATATATTTATTTAAGAACGAACACTTACACATATACATGTGTTCTTAATTTATGGTATAACGGAAAAAACATAGTACTTTTATATATATAAAAAAAAAAACGATTTTATGTATTTTTTTTTTTTTTTAGTTTTTAGTTTTACTCTGTAGTTTATCATAAAATTCTGTTGAAAATTTTTATTATTTAAAAAAAAAAAAACAAAAATATATCGGACACAAAATTCGATATGAAAAGCTTATGCGGTTTAATGTGACGCTTGTTTTTTTTATTAACATTTGTTTTACGAGGCAAAAATTATACACAAAACACAACACATACTGAGTTAAATTTTTATATATACATACATACATACATACATACATACATACATACATACATACATACATACATACATGTATTGAACATTCTGCATCTGGAACATTTAAACAATTATGTACCTGAAAAAAAAAGAAGATATAAATTGAAAAATTATTTATAATCAACTAGACACACACATACGTACATATTAGAGAAACACTAGAAATTAAATTCATTCATTGTATTTGTATATGAAATTTTGTGGCAAATTTTTCATAAAATTTTTTAATAACTCTATCATTGGCTTGCAGTTGACAGATAAAAAAAAAGTTTTTCGTTTTTTTTATACAGCAACGAAATAATCATTAATCATATAAAAATAAGTCCTATAAACAAGGATCAGAGAGACACGAAAGGTTATATATAAACACACACATATATATAACACATATATATGTGTGTATGTGTGTTTATATATAACCTTTGGAGTCTCTATATATATGCGGTAAACATAAGTTTATGATTCAGTTTAGTTATCTTAATCCCACCTGCCGAACCTCTGTCGGGATGGACGACACCGCATAAAATAAAGTAAAAGAACTTAATATTTCTTATATATTTAGAATATAAAACAAAAAAGTAAGAAAATTATATTCGGCTATGCTGAATCTTTTATACCCACCACTTTCATCTTGAAAAAAAGGGTGCCGAACTAGATTGTCATAGGTGAGCCTAACAGTGAAAGAACTTCCAATGTTTCTGTCCAATTCGAAGCCGATATCTTCATTTTTGCGGCTCGGAGAATTTTTACCACACATATTAGATAGTTAAGCAGCCAGACAGATAGATAGACGTATCGACGGATACATCTCCGAATTTCTTACTGATCAAGAATATATACATTTTATGTGGTTTCAGAAGTATCTTTCTTAAAGTTACAAAAATTTTCACAAAAAAAAAAAAATTAAAATTCAATATTCTGTTATACCGAGTGGGCGTGGTCCATTCCTTCCATTTTTACCCATAGACTATGTTTGGAAATTTTTATAATTTTATCTCCTACTTGGTTTACGGGTAATGAGGAAAAAATCTAATTTTTTTTTTTTGCTTCCAAAAGCAGAGTTTTTTCGTAGTCTATCTTGTACAGTGGGCGTGAACTGTGATCGATTTGTTCTATTTTCAATACCAACTTGAGTGCAAGAACTTCCAATCTTGCATTTTTGCGGTCAAGAGAAAGTTTTACGCAGAATGTTTTACACAGACAAACGGACAGATGGACAGACGGACAGACGGACATTGATTGATTCTTGAATATATATATATATATATATATATATTGTGAGATCACCGGATGTTTCTTCTGCAGTAAATGCAAACCAGAAGACAACATAAAATATATCCTTTCCTTCACCTTAGGTGTTGGGTATAAATATTCGAAAATGGTAGATTTTCAAAAATTGAAAATTTCTCTATACAGAAATATTGAATAATTATTGTTAGTAATGAGAAAACTTTAACTCTCTAAACTTGATGTACTTCATCACTGTCGATATAATTGAAATTCATATGCAATTATTATAAAACCGATACTGTTCTGTCTCCCTTTACGGTTTATAGTCAACAAAAATTGATCTGCTCTCTAACCTATAACATAAGAATTGTTTTAATAAAGATCACTTGAAAATTCACAAAAGGTCCGCTTGATATACATTTATTTGATACACACAAAAACGACCAAAAAAGTTAATTAAGTATTAACAAGAAATCACAAAACAACAAAATGCTGCAATAGAAGATATGCAAGCAAAGTGCACGGGTCTCTGCACATCTGACAAGATAGTTTTTTTTTTTTTTTTTTCTTTTTAACGCTTTCAACCCCGACCGGTGCCAACTAAAAAGAAATGTTTATTTATTTTTTTTTTATTTTTCTCAACTTATTCTTCGTTTGTATACCAAAAAATGTTGTCGAGCGCGANTAGGCATATGGGTTAAGCTACTTGAATCCTCTTCTCTCTCTTCTCAAAACCTCCTGCATAGATGGCATTTATATATACATATATACATATAAAGAAATTTTAATAAATTACAATAACAAGAACAACAAGAAGAAAAAAAAACGAAAATAATTCATTTTGGGGCATTCATACACACATAATTACGTTAGCATTTTTGTCTAGATATATCTTTCAATCATTTCCTTAGAATGACTACAGTCCCTACATATACGTAAGTATCTATCTGCGCAAATATGTGACTGACTCTGCTTGTATATTATATATTTTTATTAAATTTTTTGTTGGGTTTTTTTTTTGTTTGTTTTTTTTTTTTATTTGACTGTGCATAGAATTAATGCAAAATATCTCCTACTTTCATCCACTTTTTCAAAAAAATAATGCTTAATAAAAATAATAATAAAACAAAAAAAAATATCACAGACATACACATACGCATTGATGATTGGCATTAGTATCGCGGCGAGTATATTTACCAATGACTAATATTCACTATACTTTTTCGTTAATTCTTGTTCTTGTTTTTTCTTTTTTTTTTTCTTAATTCTTCGCTATATTAATAAATAAATGTTTAACTATTTTCGGAATCATTAAATATACAATAAAAAAAGAAAGAAAAAAAAAAGCTTAACAAAACTATACTGTATATATATCGTATACATATAAAATAAACGAATTCGAATACTATTGCAGGTGGGTATCTATGATAATTTTATTATCGAACAAAAAGATAATTTATGTACGGTTTGTGATGGGATTTTGGAATAAAATATATTTCTTATCAAATTTTCATTTATTTTCTTTCGTTCTCTCTCTCACTCTCTCTCTCACTCTCACTCTAACTCACTCTCTCTCCCTCTCTCCCTCCCTCCCTCGCTCCCCTCTCTCTCTCTCTCCCTCTCTCTCTCTCTCTATATCTCTATCTATCTATCTGTTTATCTATCTATCTATCTATCTCTCTCTCACTCTCTCTCTCTCTCTCTCACTCTCACTCTAACTCACTCTCTCTCCCTCTCTCCCTCCCTCCCTCTCTCCCCTCTCTCTCTCTCTCTCTCTCTCTCTCTATCTATCTATCTATCTATCTATCTATCTCTCTCTCTTTCTCTTTCTCTCTCTCTCTCTCTGGCTTTCCCTTTTTCTCTTAGTCTACTCTTTTCAGAGTCTGCATTAGATTAACAGAAATTTCAACCAATATTTTCCTCAGTTTAGTGCATTTATTGTAATTAATTTACACTAAAAGTTTACAAATGAGAAAGACGTTTCCTTACAAAAAGAGTTATTGAAGAAGGGAAAAAGGAAGTATATGTAAACATATTGTTGGGAAATCTTTGATTTAAACATAACTTAAAACTGTGTGGTGTAAATAATGTCCTAAAGAAAAGGAATATATTATAGATATACCTTGAAACTTTTATTTCTACGTGATATGTAGAGATTTTCTACGTATACGTAGACAATTCTAATCGGCTAAGAAGACTTTAAGGTTTCACTATCTATAAGTTAGCGACAGATTTTTCCCATAAGATTGTTAAAAGATCCACGGCAAGAAGTATTTCTATTCTTTGTAAAAGACTATCGGCTAAGAAGAGTTTAAGGTTTCGCTATCTACGAGGTTGGCGACAAGCTTTTTTCTCATTAGATTGTTAAGGGATCCACGGTAAGAAATATTTCTTCTTCTTCTTTCTAAGAGTTCCTCCTACAATGAAATATATGCAACGCCAGAGGAGGTGATGTATTCGAGCATAAAGTAAGCAATGTCAGTCTCCTTTCTGGCGCCGCATATATCCAGGGCTAGAATATATCGAATGACTTTCCCGCAATTGTATGAATGAATAGAATTGCAAAGGACTTCGGTGGTTTAAAATAAACTAAAGGTTTTTAAATAATCTAAAGCGCCACGTCTGCCCTGCTTAGGAGTGGTTCCAGTGCGTTTATAGTATTTATTGTTTAACGGAGATGGGGTGCCCAGTTTAGGACGTGGGAGTGCCCACCTTAGGATGTAGGAGTGCCCAGCTTAGGACGTTGGAGTGCCCAGTTTAAGACTTTGAAGTGCCCAGCTTACAAAACCTCTTGCTGTGATGATCTACTTAAGGGATGCCCATGCAAGGATAAAAAAAGTGAATCCTACCGGCCTTTCAGGGGCTCTTCAGGGACAGTACAGGCAGGCAGACGCAGACCGATGGTTGCAGTATCGGCAAAAACCCACAAGCTACGTATAATGAGATGGGAATAGAGCTCCAACGTCCTCTAAAATGTATTTAATAGCCGCTTTAAATCGTTCTGGTACATCACGCGTCGTAAGACTCTCTTTTATGGAGATGGTCGCAATTCAGGGCGCCGCAAGTAGAGCACCGGTTTACACTCAAATAATCCTTGGTACCAGCGAGCATATATCTCTTACGACGATGACTTAAAACTAACAGCAAATGCCGAATTCTCTACGTCGATTAGAATTTTTATAAAGTGGAAACTTGATGTTGTGTCGTTTGTGGGTTTTGTGAACCGAAAAATAGATTTCGAAGTCAGCTGATATTTCAAACATTTGTGAACAGCAAATCTCTCGCTGAACAAACAAATCTAACTTAGTTGACTTTCCTACGTTCATCATAATCAAAAACACGTACACTTTATAGGGATTTCAATGGCGCCTCAAAATCAAATTGTATTCCAAGCTACATATGAGTTCTTAATGGTTCCCATTTCAGTACTTATCAGGCATATGTACACTTTATACAACTGGTATTTAAACGCTTTACAAACATTTAACAAATCTAATGTTTGCTAAATGTCAACTGCGTTAGGGAGTACATAATTACATGCTACAGTATATGACGGTCATACACATAAACATGACAAAATTTGTGAAAGTGCAAGCACTACTGCAACGATTACCAATAGATGCACAAGACTTATATAAATAACATGACTGTTGCGAAATTGAAAATTTTGCAGGAAAACACTGAAAAACTTCGAAAACTCGCAGAAAAAAAAAATGCATCATAACACACAAGCAAATATAAATGATCTTAATAATTAAATTCGCCTTTTTTAGGCCCTATACTGCTTGTGGTACAAAGTTTTGGGCCGATGAATATAATAACCAGAAGGTCTTATATACCGATCGTCGGTTTAGAATCATTTTCTATATGTATGATGTTTGTTTCTACTCAAACTACAGGGTTGCAATTTTTGAGATATTTTAATAAAATTTGGAACACTAACGTAGATTGGACCAATGACGAGCGCTACTGAAAATGTCTTCGATTGAACCATTTTATGCTTTATTTGAAAAAAATCATTATATAGAAATAAGTAAGAAAGTTATATCCGACTGGAACCGAATCTTAGATACCAACCATCAACTATTTATTATTATATCTTACGAAGAATACATTTTTTCTGTCTTTTTTACCTTAAAAGTACGTAATATCGTATTTTTGCGAGCAGGAGAGTCGTCATTAACGGACAGAAAGACAGACAGACAGACAGAGGGACAGATGGACAGTCAGACAGACGGACACACAGACAGACAGACAGAGGGACAGATAGACAGACCCGGCTAGATTGATTCAGAATATAACGCTAGACTATGTGTAGGGTCTCTATTTTTGCGAGCAGGAGAGTCGTCATTAACGGACAGAAAGACAGACAGACAGACAGAGGGACAGATGGACAGTCAGACAGAGGGACAGATGGACAGACCCGGCTAGATCGATTCAGAATATAACGCTAGACTATGTTTAGGGTCTCTAAAGTTTCCTATACTATAACAAAATAAGTGTATGCTTATCCTTTGGTGAAGGATATAAAAATTTCAATTTCTTAACAAAAATCCGTATCCAATCATTTTTTGAATCACTTCCCATATATAAAAGTTGTTATGAAAAATAAAGGCTTTTATATGGCAAAAAAAAAGTCTAAAGCGTAAATTAAGTCACAATATTAATTTGATACCAAAGTCGGGCCACATAGTACTCCTCTAAGGATTCTTATGAAAGATGGATCTTTATATGGCTACAAAGTCCAATTTTTATTAATTTAATACAGAAATTGCAAAATAAGAAGAATAAGAAGATCTTTGACAGTTGAATGAAATATGCGAAATTTGGACTTGATAAGTTCTTGCCCCCCTTAGGCTCTTTTTCCTTATAAGAGCTTCCATGAAAACAAGTTCTAATTTGTACTTTTTTCAAGAAAATAAATGAACAATCAGCTTAGGCATGGTAGTGTAGGGCATTTAATAGTCGTAATTGCTTGCCAATATACTCTCTCGAGACTTGTTTTTGAATTAATAAAATGCTCAATAGTAGCTCGAAAAGGCTTTTCCTTTGCTTTCTTTTTTTTTTTGTTTTTTTTTTTTTTGCTACATATTCGTATATAGTGCGATTATGGGTACAACAATTCATCATTCATTCGTTGAGCCACCTGTCGCTGTCTATTGGCATAAAGTGAGAAAAACAAAACTATTTTACTTGTATTCGCTTGTCTCTGCTTGAAATATTATGGGAGCATTCATATTTATCATCAATTAAAAACGAACTCATTTCTTTGGTGCATATCTGCTTCTTTTTCTCTCACGGATTTTATCGTGATGTTCCGATGAGGATGGCAAAATGATGATAATGATGATAACGATAATGATGATAATGATGATAATGATGATGATGATAATGATGATGATGATGATGATGATAGGCTTGTTAATGGTGACGACGACGACGACGACGACCACGACGACGACTATGATGAAACAAATCTTTATTTATTTTATTTTTTTTTTTTTTTTTTTTTTTTCTTTACCAAATTATCCGTTATATTTTAGATGGCCGTCTACAAATTTTTATTCTGCTTTATAGCCCAAATTCCACTGATTGGACGCGGTTAATTGAANCATATAAACTATTATATAAAGTACCATATAAGGTATCATATAAAGTATCACATAAAGTATCATATAAGGTATCATATAAACTATTATATAAAGTATCATAGAAAGTATCATATAAAGTATCATATAAAGTATTATATAAAGTGTCATATAAAGTATCATATAAGGTGTCATATAAACTATTATATAAAGTTTCATATAAGGTATTATATAAAGTATCATATAAAGTATCATAGAAGGTATCATATAAAATATCATATAAAGTATCATATAAAGTATTATATAAAGTATCATATAAAGTATAAGTCTAGAAACTGCGCTATATAGAGCTTACACTGAGTAAGAAATTTTAAAGCTGGATTAATTTGTCCTTTAAGTATTGCGGTGAATTCTAATATGTTTTGAGACTGAGCAGATACTTATGCATTCTGGGGCAGCGTGAATAATATGATCGATTTCGTTTAAATATATCTTTCGACATTCATTCTCAAAACTCAAATTTCATTCTCAACATTGAAATTTCATTTTCTTGAATAGTTTATAAATAGAGAAGAATTATTTATTTTTGTCTTTTGTCGGTGTTTTTTTTTGTCGCTTTACGCTGAGAAATATGTGTAACAAATAATACTATCTCGTTATTTATTTTCGTAATGAAATGCCAAAAATTGTAATTTATTTACATGCAAGGGCTTTCTTTTCGTTGGAGCCCTTTTATAGGATAGATCCCAAAGCATAAATCAAATTCAATACAATTAATCTTCTTGCCGAAAATATTCTTCATCTAATTTTCATCATAAGGTTAGGTTGAATATTATATGTTATTTCCTAAAAATTAGACTTTTTTTGCCACATCTTTTTGAAGGGAAAGATGAACATTGAAAAACAAAAACTCACGTTATCTAGATTTGACAAGTTTTATGTCTTTATGTCCAATTATTATTAGGAATCAATTCTCAGCACAAGACTATAAAAGGTAAACCTTTTTGCCGTATTAAAGCATAGTTTTCATGAGAACCCCTGTATAGGATGGAATCCACGCAATAGACTTATATGGTCCAAATATAATACAATTAATTTTTACCTATATACAGTTAATTTTTAACTACGATTGTAAACTAATTTTTATCATAAACTATTATATATTGGTCTTTTTTTCTATCACAAAAGGACTTTACCGTAGCAGCGATTATATATGGGAGGTGGTTCAAAAAATAGTTCTATATGATCTAAATTTTCTAGGTTATTTTTTTTATTCAGATCAGTTTCCAACGATTTTTGGCGAGAAATATTAGAAATTGAAATTTTTTCCATATAAAGAATTTTTTTCCAAATGGGATATTATGTAGACCATGACCGCAAAATTGATCTGATGGAATTCAAGCGTTTGTTCTTGATCAAAGATATGTGTTATATCAAATCTCCTTTAAACATCTCAGAAATTTGCGACCCATAGGTTTAACACAAGAAATATGGATAGACATTAGAAGGACGGAAGGACAGACAAGCTTAAATCGATTCAGAAAATGATTCTTAATTGATTGGCTTAATAAAAAATGGGTCTATCCTAAGCCTTTCTGGGTAGTAGAAACATACGCCCAAACTTTATGTACCTTATACTACAAGCATTATAGGGTGAAAAGACTTATTACACCCTGGACTAGAAGTGATGTATGGTATAAATGCGGTTAATTCAGCGATTTTTATTAAAAAATCTGACTTTTGGCAATTTGGCGATTTTTAATACACGATCGCGAAACTTTTTTATCTTTATGACGAATCTGCTCTCTCATAAAGAGTTTTATTTAAAGACTCTTATTTATTGAAGATTCCTTTACTTCAATTTCTCTAAATCTTAAATTCTCTGCTATTTACAAAAAAAAAAATCATAAAAAGCTAAATATAATTTCCTTTAAAAATTGGAATTATGTCAACAATATTTTTTTTTTTAAATTTTATAATATCATAAATTAAAGTGTTTAGAAAACGGTTGATTAAAATCAAATTTATTTTAAAAAAAATGCATTGAAACTGCAAATTGCAAGCTAATCGAGAACTACTTTTTGAATCCTTTCTTGTAATTTAAACTCTACTGCTTCGTTAAGTAAAAGTGTTAGACACAGTGGCGTTAAGTCTATGCGTACAAATGTGCGTGAATCCCATATAGCAAAAGAACTTGAANTTTTTGTTTACCAAATTATCCGTTATATTTTAGATGGCCGTCTACAAATTTTTATTCTGCTTTATAGCCCAAATTCCACTGATTGGACGCGGTTAATTGAAAGCACAAACGTTCTTTTACTTTTAAAAATATCAAAATTTATTTAGGGACACACGCGCAAATATATACATACACAAACGAACGAGGAAACATATTTACATGCGACTGCAAAAAGAAATTAAAATAAATTTATATTTTAGAATTAGACCTTACAGAAGGCCTTCCCATTAATATATGACAAGTTTTGCAAATTTTTCAAACCAAGTGAACATTAGAGTAAAATTTATACAAACATATATTTTGCATATGTAGTGTACTAATTAAAAATACCACAACAACAACAATACACATGCTAAGAAAAACCACTTGAAGACACAAAAAATATCATTAAAACAATAATAATTTTGATATTTTTTTTTCCCGATTCCATTGTTTTTTAGTTATGGAGTAATGATAGGTCAATCAGGAAATCAAATCAAGAAATATAAATAAGTAGAAATATATGAAAGCTAAGGTAAAGTCGACCGTTTAAAAACTCTACATCATTTTATGTAATAAAATTCTGTATTTAATCAAATCTTGTCTTCATGTAGAGATATACTATATAGCCTTGCAATGAAGAGAACCACTTCCCATATAGGGGCCCGTTTGTGAATATAATCTTTAAAAAACAAAAATCGCTAGCATCTAATATTTGATATATATAGAAAATAAATGTGAAAATTATAATTAGATGAAATTATTTTTTCAACCACTTCTTACATAATCGATCCTATGAAAAGTAAACTTTGATATGACAAAAATGTTTTTATATGATAATGAAATAAGTTTTAATATTTCACGATGCAAGTGGCTCACTGTAATACTAACTTAACCGTACCAAATTTGGGTCGCTTAGTAATCTAACTGTACCAATTTTGGGCCGCATAGATCTGTTGTTTAAGTCCCGTCATATTTAAGGGTTTAGGGTAAAGGTAAGTTAACTTCTATACAGCATTCACGACTAATCTTTTGACAGAAAAAATAAATGTAAAAAATTTGAATCGTATAGAATAATTTTTTTGACCGTCTCCCTTATAAACCATTCTATGAAAAGTAAGCCTTTATATGGCAAAAAGATCTAGTTCTGAATGAATCATGATGAAAAAAAATTCCTAATAGTAACTTGACTTAAAATGTAATTGTAACAAATTTAGACCACATAGGTCTGTTGTTTAGGCCCCATCGCATTTAAGGGTTAAGGGCGAGGATAACCGAAATACTTGATATATAAGAAAATCTTTGCCAGATCAATGTGAAATATGCTAAATTTTGATTAGTTAAGTTGACGCTTTAAACTCTTTCCCTTGGAAGGATTCGCCTGAAAAGTAAGCCTTTATATATGGCAAAAAGATCTAGTTCTGAATGAATCATGATGAAAAAAAATTCCTAATAGTAACTTGACTTAAAATGCAATTGTAACAAATTTAGACCACATAGGTCTGTTGTTTAGACCCCATCGCATTTAAGGGTTAAGAGTGAGGATAACCGAAATACTTGAAATATAAGAAAATCTTTGCCAGATCAATGTGAAATTTGCTAAATTTTGATTAGGTAAGTTTACGCTTTAGATTCTTTTCCCTATAGGGATACGCCTGAAAAGTATGCCTTTATAGGGCAAAAAAGTCTAGTTCTGAATTAATCAGAATGAAAATAAATTCCTAATAGTAAATTGACATAAAAGTTATTTGCACTAAATCTTGGTCGACCCTAAGCCCCATTATATATTAAGGGTTAAAGAGTTTTATACGGCATTCAAATGAAATTTTTAATAATTTACGAACGAAATTCTTGAAGTATAAGAAGATCTTTACCATAATAATTTGAAATTTGCTAAATTTTGATTCGGTAAGTTTACGCTTTAAATCACTTTCGCTATAAGAGAGTTCGCCCGTATAATTTTAGGTATTTAGGTTCGGTTACAATTTTAGGTATTTTATTACAAAAATAATTAAAAAACTGCATTAGTCTAAGTGATGTAGGGTAATTAAAAGGTCGGCTTTGTCTTACTAAAATGGTTGTTTTAAAATTTGTAGACGATGCAATTAATATTGAGGTTATGTTGAAACCACAATTTCTACAGTTGTATGGCAGCAATTACTTATATTATACCGATAACCGCTACAAGAACAAAATAATGCTTTAGAAATTCGAGAAACACGATAAGTAAATAGCGATTAGTAATGAAAATGTTCAAATACTAATATAAGACGATTATATCCTTTCCTAACCAACTATATATGTATAAAGGATAATGAGAAACTTATGTAAATGAAGAAGAAACAAAAGATTCGGGAATAGATCGACCATTACTTACATTAACGGATATGAGAGAGAATACATACTCTTTACATATTCTTCCGTATATTATTATCTATTTGATGATGTTTTTACTTAGTATATGTACACACACACTTTATACTTCATGTCGTTGAAGTTAAATTTGAATAAATCATTTGTTATTGTAACTGTTTGAATTACACACATTAATGCGAATTCTAGTGTTTGATATGAAAGACATATGAATCTGTTGTCCATTATTATTTTTGTGCATTTAATGAATTTTAAAACGGAGAGAGGTTTTTTTTCTTTTATGAAAATAACCAAAATCTCGTGTATTCATTGTCGTGTTATATGTGATATAATTGTACTTAACATTAAGAATCTTTTTTCTGTTTCCATTTTTTCATATATAGAAATATATACATGTAATGGGTGGTGTATCAAAAAATTCTGTGTAATTTCTGTAACATTCATTTCTTCCGCATTTCATTTCAACTATAAATAGCTTAGTTGGCTTAGTTCCACTTGTTTATTAGCGGTCGTCCGATCTTAAATCAAAGTGTAAAGAAAGATATGTCGAGAATAGTTTTATTGGGAGAGGAATGTAGAGAATTGTTTTGTTGAGAGAGCAATGTCGAGAATTGTTTTATTGAGATTGGAAAAGTATCGAACATCTAAAGTCTGCTGAAGTTATTACACCTAAACGATATCTACTCCGTACTAAGTCAAATGAAGTACTGGTCTTAAGTAAAAAAAGGCCATTTACGGGCAAATGACTTTCAAGTTTTCTTTCTCCATGAGAAGGAAAATAAGATTTCCTGGCAAAACAACCCGGAAAGTGATTTTTAACTTGGACTAGAAACTTATGAACTTTGTGTACTGTTTCCCAGGCCGTTCTCATGACCATTCTCCAGACCGTTCTCCAGACCATTCTCCAGACCGTTCTTCAGACCGTTCCCCAGACTGTTCTCCAGACTGTTCTCCAGACTGTTCTCCAGACTGTTCCCCAGACTGTTCTCCAGACTGTTCTCTAGACTATTCTCCAGAATGTTCTTTCTTCCGATTAGCACTTGTTCAGATTGATACAATTATATTAACCAGAACAGCTGTTCACAAGAGTTAAAGATGTCGAACAAATTAGTTGAATGACTACTTCGCCTTGCAATTAAAAAATTTCTACCACGAGGTCATCCGTATGCTACCGGACACGATGCAAAAAATTATATTAAAAAAAAAAAGGAGGTTTCATTATTTTTTACATTTGTATTTCATTAAAAAATAACGCAGAATTTATTGGTACACCTATCGTATATCGTATTTTTTTTTTGACTCGAACAAAGAGGGCGGCTATATATATATATAAATATATATGTATATTTTTGTATAGTCCTCGTAGAATATTGCTCTTATATACGCATATAAACAATTGTAAAAGTATATTATGGTGTAGTGAGTTTCAATATAAATGTCTTTCGAAATTAGTGATTTTCATAAAGAAAATTAATGTTTCCGATGATCTTTAATTTTAAATAAACAATTAAAAGATTTTCTTTCCTTCTTGTTTTGTATATAAAATTTCATATTAACTTTTGTAATTATTTTTCACTTCAAGGTTTCTTTCTCATCCATTCAACATTTGTTTACCCTTCTTTTTTGTTCTATGTCCTTGAGACTTTTACCAGTAAGTTCCCAAAATAATTTTATCGTATGGGTAAGGCTGTATAGAGCGTTATAATATTAAAAAAAAAAAAAGAAAAAATTATTATTGAAGAACATGTACAAGAACATCTACGCATCAGTTTCAAATTTAATCATAGACTTGTAATTTAGAATATGTTTGCAGTATTCGGTCTAAATTTTTGCAACTATGTCCCGACAACAAGCGGCTGATAGATATAAAAACCCTTAGAATATCATGCTTATATTGGAGTCAAAATGTCGTAATACTTGATTGGGTTACCCAGAAAATAAATGTGTTGAATCTTTTATCTTTACGTGGTCCCAGCTATAAACGTCAAGATTATTGAAAGAATTAACGGCTAAAAGTAGTTTAGTAGAGGCCCATTGACAGATATTTTTCGAATTGTAAAAGGAAAGCTCTATAGCTTCTGTGCTTCTGTTTGTCTTCCCAATACGTCTCCAATATTTAGATCATAATAACGCTGAACTGCTTGAGGCAGTAGTTGAACCGGGGGTACTATGACGTAGGCAAGTAGTGCCGATATCCCTCCAAATACTTTATAATCCTTAAAATTATTGAGAGGAAGTGGAATGGGGGAGGTGAGAGGGGGAGGGGAGAGGCGAGAGGGGGAGGGGAGTGGGGTGAGGGGGAGGGGAGATAAAAGGACGGAGATGGGGGAGAAGAGAGAGTAGGAGGGGGATGGTGGAGGGGAGATGGTGGATGAGAGATGGGGGAGGGGAGATGGTGAGGGGGAAATGGGGGAGGGGAGACGGTGAGGGGGAGATGTTGAGGGGGAGATGGTGAGGGTGAGATGGTGAGGTGAAGATGGTGAGGGAGAGATGGTGAAGGGGAGACGGAGGAGTGGAGATGGGATAGTTCGCTTCCGTGATATATAGCAAATTTGAATAATTAGAAATTTCGCGGGGGTCTGGTAGCCTAAATGGGGGAGTTTTTTGTACTAACTTGACCGCGTTAACAAACTTGGAGAATGCCTTGTTACTTGACCGTAGACCTTTGATATACTTTATGGTAATTGTGGGAGTGGCTATTATAGAAAGGAATATCCTCCAATCAGTGGGAAACTCTGAACAATATCCAGTGTAATGTTCCAGAGCCTCGGAAATTGATGAGCCACCTTTGAGGAATTGTTGCAAAGTTTCTGTAGTTTTTTTTTTTTTTTTCTAAAGAAAAAAACACAAATTTTGTTTCGCTATTTATTTTGGACAAGAAACCAAGACTTTTTGTTTGAAATTCAAACTATAAAATACTCTAATAAATTCTAAACTTGAAGCCCACTTCTTTGGAACTTAATGTAGGAATTGTCGTAATCATACTATATAGCACTTCATCATTGGCATCTGATGACGTTGCTGATAAGGATTCATATCTCAAAGAAAAATTACCCGAAAGAAATTTCGTAAAACTATCTTTAGAATGTTTGAGCCTTTACTGGGTCCTCCCTAAGGAAGTCAAACAAGTTGTTTTGTTGTTTGCTTCGCGTTATTTCTTCTTTTTTTTTCTTAGAACTCACACAAATACGAAAAAATGTCTATAAATCATTAATTATATATTAATCTAACTGTTTAAACCGGTTTCAGTTTGATCAGAATTCTTGCAAAAAAGCGACTGCTTTTTGATAATGATTCTTATTAAACAATTTGATCTCGTGAGAGAGAGAGAGATAGAGAGAGAGAGAGTTTCTTTTACTTCATGCATGTGACTCAATTGATTGTGTTTGTCAATGAAATTCTATTGCTTTACCTTTGCGTCGTAGTTCATTTGATGTGTGTGTAACACTTTTAACACGTGTTTGAATTTTTAATTTATTTATCTTTTTAGCAATAAAAACTTATATTATTTTTGCTATATTTTTGTTTTCTTCTTTTTTTTTTTTTTTTTTTTTTTTTTTTTTCTCTTGCTCTTCAAAGGCAATAGAAATTCGTTGATTATTATTATGATTATTGTATTGTGTGGGCATTTGTTTACTATTGACAATTGAATAGATACATATAAACAAATGTAAATATTCGGTTAAGCATCATTAAGTTTATATTTTCCATTAAATAGTCAATAAATAAAAAAAAAATGTACAATTAGTTTATATTTTATAGCCAAAATATTTTTATTGAAAAAAGCCTGAGGTGCAAGAAGAAACAAACAACATATAAGTAAATGTTTATTCTAATAATCACACTTACAGTGTTCTTTCGTAAATATGGAATACACACCCACACACACCCACACACACACACACATATCGATTTATTTTACATAATTTATGAAATTAATAATTTTTAAAGTTTCATTTGCTTAAAGTTCAATATTCTGATATTTCCCTGCTTATCGACTCATTGACTGATATCTATAAAATAACTGAGACATTCTACCAATTTATAGGAATAGGACATGCGGAGTCCTGCCTACCAAAAATGATTTGTGACATAAGGATTCCTTATTAGCACAAGCTGTTTAAAGTTAGAGAATCAAAGAAACCTTTAAAGACGATAAACATCTTTTACTTTCTTTGGACAGATCGTTCCATCGATCCTTATGCAAAAGATCAAGTGTATGTGAACAATTCTCACACTCTTGACGCTTTGAAAACGAGCAACTATCAAGCTATAGCCGAGCTATTGTCCTCTATGTACCGACAAGTCATTGAAAATTATCTTAGAAGCATCCAATCCTGTAGGATGCCCCCCCTGAAGGACATTTAAATAATATTGTAATCCAAATAAATAATGTCAAGATCCAAATAATATATTGAATAAAAAAAAAATTTAATCCAAATTTCAATCAAAAGTATGTTTTAGCCACGTTTACTACAAAACTGCAAAACGGATGATCCTGTATAATGAAATATTTCATTTCAAATTTTGGTAACTAATTCGAATATTACCTCTCACTTGAAATATTCAAATAATGTTCGTGTTTTTTCCGCAATTGTAAAAAAAAACAAACACGTTACATGCTAATTTATAACAACAATTTCGATTTGTTTTTTTTTCTAAGCATGAAGCATGTAAGTTAGTACTACATTTCAGATATGTGTGTGTATATATATATGTGTATATTTTTCATTTTTATTTATTTTTCAATATCGCATAAGCATAAAATATATTTCAGCATATATGTGAGCCGGCATTTAGTGTTGTAAAGGTATAGCAAAGAGGCAAAATTTACCGGCTAAGTTTTCGACCATAACAACGCTAACATGTAGTCTGCGATTGCTTAAATATGAAATTCGCTACTACAGGTAGATAAGTGAATCTTTACTCATAATATATTTAGATTATAAAGCAAAAGATGTATATATTAAAAGTTAGTGACGAAAGAAAGCGACTAAAATAAAGTTCTTTTAAGAATAATTAAATCTTAAAACAAAATTTTTATCATAAGCAAGTGAGAACATTTTATTCAGCTACACCGAATCTTTTATATCTATCACCTTTACCTTTAAAAAAAAGAAAAAACTATATTGGGCGTGGCAGATTTTTTCTATTTCTATGGAATACTGGGGAAACTTTTATTTTACAGTCTCTAAGCACTGAGGAAAACAGCCAGAAAATTAATGTGTTTTCAGCTCGTTTTATACTATAAGAGTGGCCTGTGATCGATTTGGACCATTTTTAATAGCACCTTATATGACAGAATTTCGAATGTTTCTGCCAAATTCGATGCAGTCGTTGCGGTCAGCAGAATGATAGACATGACACAGATGGACAGATGGAGAAGCGAACAGACGAACAGGCGAACAGACGTACAGACAAACAGGCGAAAAGACGTACAGACGAACAGGCGGACAGGCAGACAGACGTACAGACGGACACGCGGACAGACGTACAGACGAACAGATGAGCGGACAGGCACATGGACAGATGGACAGATAGACAAACGAACAGACGTACAGACGGACAGATGAACGGACGGACACATGGACAGATGCACAGACGAACAGATGGACCGACGGACAGAGGGACAAAGGGAAAGACGGACAGATGGACAGATGGACAGACGGACATAAGGACATTGCTTCTAAATTTTTATGCTGGTCATTAATATATATACTTTGTGTGGTCTTTGAAATTTCCTTCTGGCCATTACCAACAATATTACAAAATACTCACCTTCCGTGGTGGATATAAAAAATTAAATTTTAAATACAATTTAATTTTAACAAAAAGAAAAAATACATTTGTTGCCAAAGCTCAAGAATTTTATTACATCCTACAACAGCAATAGCAACAAAGTTTAGTTGTTAGGTCTTGATATAAATGAAAAATCGCGTGTTAAGCAAGCTGCTATAGGGTATATTTAACGGTCCGACTTATCCGACTATAGTGTTTTGTATATGTTTTTATAACCACCACCGAAGGTGTGTGTTGTATATTCATTTTATCATTTTATTTGTAATGCCCGAAAAGAAACATCAAAGACCCCACACAATATATGTAATCTTTATCAGCGTCAAAAATGAAATCGTCTTAAGTAGGCTTGTCCGTCCGTCTGTCCATATATGCTTTGGTATTTGTGTCATGTCTGCAAAAACCATTTTCCACTTGGCTTCAATTAAGATCTGTGGATCATATTTCGCAAAAGTATCGAGAGTTATTGCACCTACCTTGTTAAAGGAATTAGGTTAAAATCAGTCAAAGGACACGCCTACATTGTAATTTAAGCTGAAATCACCTCTACTTTTGGGGTATTTTGCTCACTACTCATCAACTACATAAACTACTATAAGTTTCCACGGTTTTTCATAAATATGGAAAAAATCTGCCACGCCCACCCAATATTATAGAGTATCCATATTCAAGTTTTTCGACATATTTTTGAAAATAAAGATGATGAGTATGAAAAGTTCGACAGAGACGAATTTAACTTTGTTACTTATTCCACTTATGTATACTTCAAATCACTTTAAATGAGAACGATCATCTAATCTAATCCATGTTCGGTTAATTCTTTTAAAAACACAATAAATTTTAAAAAAATTTTACATATAAATTGTTATATTTGAAATGCATATATATATTCTTTTTTTTAAATTTACTCTCTCTTCAACAAAAACGAATAGCAAACGTCATTCTCAATAGTATTATTACGTCTTTTACTGCTCTATGGATTGTTTTAAATTATGAAAATTTGTTTCCTTCAATTAGATGTTGCTTTAATATTAATAATGTAACAAAAAAAAAAAAAAAAAAGAAAAAAACTATTATAGCATCAAACATGCAATGTGCTTATAATAATACTTTACATTTTCTAGGAAATAAAAAGTACTGCTTAAGTGTACAGAGTTAAGCAGTAAAACACAAATCTTTTTTCTTTTGTTATTTTTCTCTTTCCGAAAACTTATAATTAAAATCTTAATATATTCTTTTCATTTGTCTTATTATTTGTCTGTCTGTAAAAGGATATTTTATTTTGATTTTTAAAAATTTTATATTTTTTTTTTTTTTTTCATTTCGAAAGAAGATAGGAAATAATAAAAAAAGGAATACGCGTAAACAAGTTGAATAGAATGTGCATGTAAATGAAAATGTAACACTTAAAAATACTTACAACCGCCGATAAGTATTAAAGACATAGGGAGATAAAGCATAAAACGTATACACGTATCATATACATATAAAATCCCAATCACAATTCTCATAGTAGTATTACAACATTCTGATATGATGTATGATGATGGGTGCCTTATATTTAAAGGGGAAACACAATTTAATTTAATGGCTTCAAAATACAAACATACTACGAACTAAAAACAAGTCATTGGTTAAAATGAGGAATATATAGGTGAAGGTCGTCACATGTATATTAAGTTTGTAATGTTTATGGTTTTATAAAGTTTTTCCCTCCATGTATAAAACTCTGCATATTGCTTAATATATAGAACAAAGAAAATGGTAGCGACAATAAAAAATGAAATTCTACTTTTCATAACGATATACATGTGTAAACTTACCCATCAGAGAGAAGTAATATAAATAATATTAAATATATATATATATTAATATATATATATGTGTATATATATATATATATATATATATATATATATATATATATATATATATCTTAACAAAATCTGAACGTGAATTGCATAAAATTTTGTTTTTATATATAAAAAGATGCGAAGAAAACTTTATATAAAAAACTTTATGCGTTTTTTTTTTTTTTTGCTTTTGTTTAACTTTCTCTAAAATCAGCATAATCTCTTTTACTACAGGATTTATAAATACATTTGTGCAATATTACTAAAGACCCATACAAAGTCATTCATATAATAATGAAGGAAAAAAAAAAGGATAAATATCAATTGTACTCTTTTAATTATAATGCACTTATTATTATAATAAAAAAAAAAAAAAAAGAAAAAAAAACACAAACAAAAAAAAACGGAAAGAAAAAGCAAACGTTTTCATTTTCCTTGAGAGAAAACAACAACATATACAACAACTACAAGTGACTGCAAATGACAATTGCCAATGATATTGCTACGAATTATATATTAATCCATAATGACGAGATTTTACATGTTTATGCACCTGTATGCGCATTAAATAAGATGTCTGGAATACATAAAATATTAAATACTCATACGACCCGTTTTTAACTCTCTTTTTTTTTTTTTTTTTCTTCATTTTATTTAACACTGGCTATCTGTCTGTATTGGATATGAAAAAAAAAAAACAAAAACAAAAAAATATACAATACAGAGATAAACTACTACTGTGTATTATAGAAAAAACAAATAAAAAACAACAACAAAAATTACTATATAGAGTTTATACTTAACTCTCGTTTTTTTCTCTCTATATTTTGGCTGCACTGTTATCTCATTTTATATAAAATAAAATTTTCTCTCTTTCTTTCTTCGTTCTCTTTAAATTATAATTTCTGGTGATATAAAACAAATATTGACAATAAAATCAAACAAAAGCAGAGCTACCATCTTATAATAAAAAATTTTTATGAGATCTTTTCCTTAACTAAAAGTTTAAAGTATGCATATGCAATGTTTACTTATTATAAATGAAATGTTTTTTTAATTCGATTTTTTAATGCGTTTTGCATTGCATTAGAAATTTTAATGGTGTATGCTTAACAATTAACACTATTTTAATATAAACACATATATACGTTACGTATGCATAAAAATTTATTTGTATCATTTATTTTTAGTTTCATTTTGTTTTTGCCATTTACAAAAACATTAATAATATTTCAGAATTTGTTTTTTTTTTTTTTTTAATAATTTAAATCGATTTTATTGAAAAGAAGAAATATTTATAAGAAAATCTTTAAATTTAAAAACGAACAAAGAAGAAGAAGTTAAACGATAATAAAGATATCGTAATATGCATATATACGATATATATATAGGTTATATAAGTATATATTTTTATTATCGTTTAACTTTTTCATTGTTCGTTTTTAAAATGCACGATATATATATATAGGTTATATATGTATATATATGTAGATATATAATAATTACAACATTTTTCTAGATTTTTTTTTTTTTTTTTTTTTTGCAATTAAAAGTTCTGAAGAAAAATAGGGTAGACCATCGCCATTGGCATATCCTTTTTCATATTTAATAGAAATTGTCTGAATATTATTTGCCCCTTGCATCGTATATTGCAATTAAAGTCATGGAAAAATGAGAAAGAAGAAGAAAAAAGTTATATTCAGCTTGGGTCGTATTTATTAACCCTTTAGTTGCGCGTACTAGTAATAGAAAAATTTCTTCAATAAGAAAATTGTGTGCGAATACCCGCGTATATTTCGTTCTTAACATTATGCTATAAATTAATAAAGGAGTATATATAACACATACAGCGATTTATAAGTAAATAAAATATTTTTATTGGTTATAAGGATAAATTATTTAAGATTTTTTTAGCAAAAAAAAAAAAAAAAAAAATAGCAAATCAAGATAATTATATTCATTCATATTTGCTAACTAGAAATTTTTATCATCTTTCCGAAAGAATTTCACACCTGTTGCAGAAGAATATTTAGTTTTCTGGGAGGGACAAATTTAGATTTCGCCTTTCCCTAAAGATTTAGTTCAATCGCATAAATTGTTACTGATTGCGTTCTACTTTAATAATTTCATTGAGTTTAAGTAACTCATACTGCACTATACCTAGCTAATCCTTCTTCTTCTTCACGATAGAGATGCCTCATGGGAATACGGAATTACGGTCAATTTTAATAGTTGGCTGGATAAGAATCAAGGCCTTTCAAGCTTCAAATATTGCATTGTATCCATTTTTCCTCATATGCTATATATCAGTGGCTTTTTCTTGTTTCCTTCTTCCTAAAGTGAGTAAAGACATGCTTTCCACAAAGCATTACTTTGCCTCATAATTCTCGATTATAGTTAACAAATAGCTCTCTATGGTGTTTAATTCATCGAAATAGCTTACACTATCACGTAATGCCTAAGATACTAACTTAGAAATTTTCGAAGATCTATTTGTGCGATCAATAATCAACCATAGGATTTATAGTTATATGATAATTAAAATTTTTCAAAATTTAAAAAATTAAACACAAAACTTGTTAATCATTAAAAACTATATTTATATAATGACTCTTACTCACTATTACTTTTTTGGGTAATTCAAATCAAATATATGAAAACATATATCTGATTTCCTTTATCAGGAAAGGGCCTACGAAAGAAGAACTCAACATCACACATTCGGTGGTCAAAGTTAGTCTTTTTATGGATGGCCAAGACGCTTCATCTAATATTTGAACTTAATTATCAAAACTGCACAGAAAACATTTAAGATTAATATTAGGTCGACTTTAAGAAGTCAGTGGTGTTAACCGATTATGAAAAGCTCCTAAGATAAATGAGTGAAAGAAATGCGGTATATGCATGTGTATGTATTTGAGAGTGAAAGGAAAAAATTTATGAATGAAAAAGAAAACTTTGTTGACTCAAGTATACTGTCAAGATGATTTAAGCCATCTAAGGAATTTAAGGAATCAAACCAATCAATCGAAATCAAAAAACATGTCGACGTCCGTCAGATTTCCAATACTTTTTCGATTCAATGAACCTTTCAAAGCACATCGTTTTCATTTAATAAACATACCACAGTTCCCATTTCATAGTTATGAGCAGTTGAAATGTGGACAAATAGAAGAATTCAGACTTTCTTCTTTGGACGTAAGTAAGTAAGTAACAGAATTCGATTAGATTATTCCGAAATATTTTCTCGTAATCTAAACGTAAAATCGAAATTGTTCTTTGTCAGTTCAACTATAAGATTTGAATTGTACACACATTTAAAATTTAATAACCGTACCGTACCCAGAACTAGGATTTTCTAAAACATTTATTCGATTTTTTACGCCCTTAATAAAAATATATTTAAAACGATTTTCATTATATTAAAAATTATTATATTTAATTATTTTAAACATTTACAAAATTTAGAAATATCTTGTAAATGGATTGTAGTGAATACTTTATAAACTTTTATCCTTTAAGTATAATAAAGTGATAAAAAAAAAACTCAAAGCTTGTTATAAATAATTGCAAGTCTATTTAACAAAATCGAATTTGAAAACATATTTGGAAACTAGTACATGGATTCAAATCCTACTACGGTACAATTGATAAAAGAAAATGAGAAAATATTTGCAACCGTAGCTGAGTTATTAAAAAGTACGACTATCAAGTTAACATACGGGGGCTCAAATCCTACTTCGAAAGGGTTGATACAAATACTAACGAAAACGCATATGGTCTAAATTAACGTGTGCCTCTAATTATATGCTTTAAATTTATTTACAGGATCAATAAATAAGAAAAATATTTGAGAAAACTTGGAATAATAAAAATAAACGAAAAAACCTAACTCACTAGTTCAGTTTCAAATCAATTGGTTTTAAACATTTTCAAGTTTCTTCTTATTATTTTAATACTTTATGGAAATGATTTTCAAACACTGCTAAAATCTTTAAAAAAAAAGGGGTCTTCAAAAAACGGTCTTCAAAAAACGATCTTCAAAATACGGCCACTAACGGTCTCTATTATAATAACGTATGCCTTTAAAGTAACAAAATTTAATTTAATTTCAAACGATACAACAAAAGATCTGGCAACACCGTAAATGACTATTTTCGTTACCGTTAAATAGTACAATTCCAAGTAGTAGCAAAAAGAATAATTAATAAAGAAATATATAATTTAAAAACAAAAAAAAAATAAAAAAAAAAAAAAAAAAAGAAACTAAATAGTAAATAAAAATAATAAATTGTCTACTATGCGAAGTGAACAAAAACAACAACAAAAAAAAGAAACGAAGGATGATGTTAATAAGCAGACACTTTAAAACACACACACACAGGGCCATGTAAGAAGAAAAAAAAAAGAACAACTTACATAATAGATACTTTTAACAATTCAGTACAAACCTAATAATATACGACACAAAATATTACTCAATACCATCACATTGAAAACTGTGAATGGATTATTTATATATATTTGAAAAGTTTTTACTCTATGATGATGAAATGATTCAAAGTTCTGAAAAGTTAAAGGTATATTTAAATGTATATATTAAATATATATATATATATATATATATATATATATATATATGTGTGTGTGTGTGTGTGTGTGTGTGTGTGTGTGTGTGTGTGTGTGTTTGTGTGTTTATGCGTTCATTTCTTGTATTCACATAGGTCTATATTAAAGAAACTTCTAAAATATTGAACCAGCATGAAAGCATCTTTCTTTCCTCCAATCGATCCACATCCATAAATATTGACATTAGAAAATATATAATAATGAATGAAATTGTTTTTATTAATTCTCTTATGTATGCATAACAAATGTTAAAATCATTTAATGAAAATTATCTAATAGAGGAGATAAGGCGGGAAACACGAAGGGAACATTATCAATTTGATCCATAATTCGGTATAATAGGAAAAGGAAATAATAGTAAAGCACGATATTTACATAAATAAACGTTAACGAAACAATTTGGAGAATCAAAGATGCTCGAAATTTAAGTTACGAGAATGAAAACGTATACACATGTAATAAGTATATCGATATATATATATATATATACATATGTATGTGTGTGAATATATGTTTGTGTGTCTACATATAATGTACATATATATTTATGTATGTATGTATGTATGTATGTATGTATGTATGTATGTATGTATTTATGTATGGATATATGTATGTATGTATGTATGTATGTATGTATGTATGGATATATTATCTATAGATATATCTTAATATAATCTGTAAACTTACAGTTATACACACCTATTAAAATTACAACAACCATAACATCCGTTTTTCTTTCTGTGTCATTCATCGAAAAAAAATTTCAATTAAAAACATTCTTGTTTTTTTTTTTTTTTTGTTTTACTATGCGAAAAAGAAATTTTTATCATTTACTCAAATTTTTTTTGAATTACAATTTTTTATAATTAGAAATTAAAATGTTTTTTTCAAATATTTTAATTATTTTTCTTTTTCTTTACTATTTTTTTTTTGTTTTCTGTTAGGTTAGCAGTAATTTCATTGTAACATATATTGATTTGTTGTTAATTTACTTAAATTGAGTTTTAATGAAAATACAACCACAATACACTCACATTTACACATTTTAATATTTTTAAAATTAACTCTTCTTTTTTGAAAAATATATTCATATTATCTGTTGTTGTTGTTGTTGTTTTAATTTATTTATTAATTTTGTTTTTTTTTTTTCTATTTTATTTTTTTATATTAATTTTATCGTTTATTTCTATTTTACTTTCTTTATTTTTTTATATTTTTTTTTTTTTATCTTTTATCGACTTTTTCCGCTGTTGTGTCGAACCATCAAAAATCAATTTTCATTTGAAAACTGTATGCAACACATACAGACGCACACACACACACACAAAAATAACAAAAAAAAAATATGCTTATAAAGGAATAACAAAAGAATCAAAAAGACAACATCTCTTTGCTCTTAATTTTTTTTTTTTTTTTTTTTTTTTTTTTACAAGTATATACAAACGAATATATTTTGATGCAACTTGAATACGCAGCAAAACGTATTTTCAAAAAATATATTAAACAATAAATATATACTTTTTTTAAGTGTTTATATATATATACATCGTCTCCCACTTATACATATTTCTTTCATTTTTTTTTGTTTTTTTTTTTGTTTTTTAATTTGCTGTATTTTACTGAGAGTACGTTTAAGGCATTCATTCGTCCTTTTTCATATTTTATATTTCAAAAAAAAAAAAAAAAATTTTTTTTTTTTTAAATGAAAAAGATCTCTCTTCTTGTCATAGAAAATATGCTCAACGTGAATACACTTTCTTTTCTTTCGTATGGGGGGAGAGGGAGAGGGATATATATGTATATACATATATATATATATATATAAATATATAAGTATATAAATATATATATATATATATATATATATATATATAAATATATGCTTATGTGTAAATGTGTGTGCGTGTGTGCTTTTATATATATATATATATGTACATATACATATATAAGTGTATATATGTTAAAGTATTTAACTATATATGAATTTTGTATATGTATAATATAGAAAAATTTTAAAAACGCGCGCCGTTAATTGATGTGTTTTAAGGTTTAGCGTTTGTAAGCGAACTGTTTTAGCCAAAAAGTATTTGGATGCTGATTGCTGCTCTATTGCTATTGTAACAAAATGTTATCGTATTTTTTCATCTCTTCATTTCTCTCTTGCTCTCTTTTTATCTCATTACAAATTCATTAAACTCATCTGTAATAATATATTGTTCAAGCAGGTGTGGATGCGAGGAATCATATGAATTTATTTTTGTATGAATGATTGTTAGATAAAAATGACACAGGCGCCTAAAAGTATACACGCTTTTAGATACATATGCCTGAAAAATGTCAACAAAGGCAGTGAAGATAAGAACTCTTGAAAGAGTATTAAAAAATTTTCAATTTTCATTTCATATTTTTCATGTTTCATGTTTCAATTTATATTTATTTCTAATTTTGAATCACACGCTATATAAATAGATATAATTAGAAATTTCTTAAATGCATTTTAATTTCTTTTATGTTTTGAATATTGCTTCTAAGTCAACATTCTAAGATTAAAGAAGATTAAAGAAAAAAACTTCACAATAGGAAATGAGATCCGGTGATTGAATTTGACCTATCTAATACAACTATACTGTTCTAATCTAAATAACACTTGAGTGTCCGTGAATAGAATTTTGGATTGGGGTCATGCATAAAACGCTACCTGTGATCATTATATTTACATGTAGATATTTGTAGATATATTGAACCCTCTTCATACCGTATATCGAGCAATTCAAATTTTTTTTTTTTGCAATTAAAATTGTTAAATAATAATATTTATTTAACAAAATATTTTCAAAATTTCTCAATTAATTGATTTAATCGCGAAAAAAAAAACATAAAATATCAATAATTATCAAATGTGCTAAATAATTTGTGTCCAGCCTAAGTCACGTATCGCTTGCAATTAAACGAGATGAGAAATAAAAGGTCACAAAAGTACAGTAAAAGTAACAGTACATAACAGTACAATGCTATGATCGCACCATATAGGCAGACTTAAGAACAACTATTAGAGTTATTTATGATAATCACAGAAAATTAATTTTCTTTTAAAAGAAACACATATGAGCTAAACGTTCTATAGAAAAATGTTCAGCGCACATACACAAGCACACACATATTTTGTTTTATTATAGCACTATATATACGCCCGCACACGTCTGTTTAATATATTCTACTACCGCATACACGTTCAAGCATTAACGATTACGCGTATACACGTATCAGTTTTTCCGCTCTCTTACTCTCACACTTTTGATTTGTTTACATTTGAAGCTTTGATCCTCTTCTTTTTGTTCTAAAATCTTTAATAAGGAAATAATTGAGCATGTAAGTAAAGATTAGTACAAATTTTCAAGGCTAGCAATTGCAAAGTGGAGAGAGAGAAAAAGAGAGAGAGAGAGCATCATCGAGTGAAGATTGCTCAATTGTTTGACATATGATAAATTAGGTGGAAATTTTCGTATATTTATATATATGAAAAATTGATAAAATATATTATTATTATTATTATTATTAATATGTTTTAAAAAACCGAAACACGCACAGGAAATTAAAAATTTCTAATTTAGAATGTTTTTTTTTTTTTTATAACTATTATTGTATAGTATTATTTTTGTTTCATTGTTCACGCTTATTATTGTTTACCGAATTGTAGTTTGTTTTTATAGAAAACACATGTGAACGTCAGTTTTTCTCTCATTTTTTATGCTTCTCTCATTTATATTAATAATTTAGAGAAAATAACTGAAATTTTATTCACAATAATTGAAGATTTGGCAACAATGTTAAATGATACCAAAAAAAAAAAAAAAAAAGCGATAATCAAATATTGACTTTTGAGTGAAGTTTAAGTATCAAACAAAACTCATATGATTAGCCTTCAACATGAAACATGAAAAAAGCTTATGTAGCTCTTTAACTGCGAATGGTGTGTCCCCATTTAAATTTCTTAGAACTTCTTAAAACGTGGTAACCATACTTTTAAATACGTCAATAAATATTTGCATTCATGGCAACAATACAAAAAAATTGTAAATTATACAAAAAGAAAGAAAATAATTCGTGGAAAATAATAAACTGGAAAAAGTATCAAAAAAAATTTATATTTACGAAATTTTTTTATAAATGTTAAAAATCTTTTTTTTTTTTTGTAACTACAACTATTTCTCTCTGTATCAGCGTCTAAGAAATTGTAAGTGTTGAAAAGAAAGACAATAAAAGTTAAGAAGCACAATAAAAGTTCTGTGAAAAAAAAAAAAAAAAATATTTTGTAAAATGTGTACATCTTTATATGAAAAAAGTTACTTCCACATTGAGAGACCCAAAATAAATATCATTTATTACAATTTTTACGTTCTTATAAATAAATATATATATATATATATATATATATACATATATATATTTGATATTAAAATTAATTACGCAGAAGTGTAGAAATTTATACAAAATTCCGATTTTTTTTTAATACAAAACAAATATATATTTGCTGTTTAGTGACGACGCAATTCGTTTTCTTAAGTTGGTTTCATAAATATTAACATCATTTAAGAGAAGTAGTGGCTATATATATAAAACTATATTTTTCTTTTATAAATTCGATCAATTTCAAGGGTACGGGATACAATATATAAAAAAATGTTGTCAAATTTTCTACTTTTTAGTCTATTTGCGAGCTTGTTGCTTAACTTTACATTTTATTAATAAACTTTTGAGCATAAATTGAAGCACTTAAGAAAAGAAAAGAAAAGAAAAGAAAAGAAAAAAAATGATAAAATTTCTATTAGCAATTTGTGATTGGAATTATTTTTTTTATCTGTAATCAACATGTGCACTTTATACTTTTTATATTGTAAGTATATATATACACACACACACACACAAGAATAATTTTTCCATTATTTTGGAGATTCTCTACCATTTTATATAAGCTCTTTAATCATAAAAATGTTATTGTTCGCTTATACGTGCGTGTGAGTTTTTTTTTTGATAAGAGTTCTTCAGTGG
This sequence comes from Glossina brevipalpis, assembly GCA_000671755.1. Classification (NCBI taxonomy): domain Eukaryota; kingdom Metazoa; phylum Arthropoda; class Insecta; order Diptera; family Glossinidae; genus Glossina; species Glossina brevipalpis. The sequence goes on from KK351191.1 coordinate 310,412, forward strand.
TTTCGAGCACGCCTAGGTGTATATAATTATACCTTCGTCTAGCTGAGGAATAAAGACGTTAAATAATTTATTAATTAAATCAATTAAATTACATTATAAATTAATCGAAATTATAGATCCAGTTTTAATAAGTTAACCAAACAATAATTAAGAACGTGTTAAAATTATATTTCCGAAGCTTACAATAAGATTCAGGATTATGTTACGAATCTACGTAAGCAATTATTAGCTTAAACCTCTCTATAGAATGGAATTTTTATCTCTATCGCTAAAAAAGACTATGAGGTGAGAGACCTATGGTATCTTTAATAGAATCTTTATTTGTATCACCAAAAAAAAAAAAAAATAGTAAGAGAAATCATAAAGTATCTACATGTTTTGATCAAAATAATATTTATATATTTATATACATAGAATTAATCTCCAAAAACTTTTCTCTTTTTATATCTGTACTCTGTGAGAATACCTGCAGTCGGCAAAGAAAGAAAGTCAAAAAAAAAAGAGAAATTTTTTTAACGGATCCTCACAACACATTTTTGGGGACGAAATGCATTAAAAACTTATTATTTTTTTATATCAACAAAAAATAGCTCCTTGATGTTGTGAAAAAGAATCTTCTTCCGATTTACATAAAAATTGTCCTGGACATTTAACAGTTTGTAATTTGTCCCACTAATTGCTGACACCATTTTTTTTTTTTTTTTTTTTTTTTTTTTTTAAAGATATAAACGTGGGTGTAGATTAGGTCTTAACATATGGCGCCCATATGTCCAGAGTACAACTATTTTGTTTCAATTCAAATGGATGTGAGCATTTTGATAAACTTGCTGACACCATTTTATATGAGGTAATTTATGAAACTATAATAAAAAATATATTTTCTATATATTGCAAATCAATATTTGTTGCATGAAAATATATTAAATTTATTTAGTTTCTTTTCTTGTTCGTTCTCAGTTATAAGCATATTATAATTTTTCATTTTCCTTTGAGCAGCTCAAACATAAACGGACAGATGGACATACGGACGGACGGGCTGCGGAAATTGGTTATTACTTCAATAATAAATATAAATATTTCAGTGTAAAGACATGTTTTATATTTCAAACGGAACTTCTAAAGATTTTAAATCAATTTTATTTTCACTATAAGAATTAATTTAATTGAACTCTGTCCCCATCCCCAGTCTTTGATGACGATCCAAAACAAAAACAATAATAAATAAATCTTTTCCTGGTTAGCTAGCTTAACAGCAAATTAATGTAATGTGCTCTTATTTCTAAACATTCTCTGGTGCTTTGTCAATCTCTCTTTCAAAATATATGTATATAAAAAAAAAAAAAAAATTATAAAATTGCTCTCGTAATTTTTTGTATTTTTATTAATTTATTTATATATATATTTTTTACAATATCATGTATAACAAATCCACAAATAGTATGCTGTCACTGTACAATATATATTCTTCTAGTGTTTGTAGTGATTTTTTTGCGTTTGAAATTGTTCTTGTCTGCACGGTACGATTAATAATATTTTCTCTTTACATTCTTTTTTTTTTTTTTTTTTTTTTAAATCAAACTACGCGTTAAATTTAATTACTTTCAATTTAAAATTTATTTTTATTGTGTGCGTGTTCTTTTTTCGATATTTAATTAATCATACTTTTATACGGTTTATACAGAATTCCTTAAACTCATTTTGTATAAATTAACTTAAATTTAAAAAAAAAAAAAAAAAAAAAAAAAATATACATAATTTTTATTGGGTGCAAAGTTTAGCTAAATTTATATATAAAAATATTGTGTTCAATGCCAAAAAAAATTTTTGCTTGCATTTAATATGTTATACTTCTTTTGGTACTTTATGCACATCATCATCATCATCATCATTATCATCATCATCATCATCATCTGAAAACACAGCGAACAACAAAAAAATGTACTCGAACCGCATATAGTATACAAAGCTTATTCATATTTATTTTTCATGTTTTGTTTTCTAATTGTGTAATAATTTATATGTATTTCATTAGATACATACTTATGCACATGTATATGTGCATAAAATGTGTTTATTTTGTCCCTCATCTTAATTATATGCAACTTAGGTAAATAGCAGACAAATAATAATTTTTCAATAGTTTAATTTTTTTTTTGTTTTTTTTTTTTTTTTTAAATTTTTTTAAAATTTTTTTTATTTTTTTTTTTTTTTAAATTTTTTTTTTATATATATATATACGTATATATATATAAATATAAGAAAGCTTTAAAATTTGCCAATTGCAACTTTTTTGAGAAAAATTTCTCGTAGTACAAAATTGTTAATTTTTAAATACTTAGATAAACAGTGAGCAACTCGTATATATATTGCGTTCTCTTCTAAGTTCTGTAAAATATTTATATTCGTGTAAATGTTGCGTCTATGTATGATTTTTCTTATGAAATTTTCCGGTCAAAAGATCATTCGAAAATTGTTTTTCCGCTTCGCGCCAAACATTAGCAACCAATTAAATGCTAAAGATGAAATTTTTTGTTAACATTTTAAAGAAGTATTTTTTTTTAAAAATCCGCGATGTATACGAAATTAAATTTGAAATTTTGGAAAGAAAATATTCTTGTTTATAATTTTTAATTTCTAAAAAAGCAGAAACGAATTGTGAACTCAAAGAAATAATAATAAAAAAAAAAAAGGACTACATATCGTTGACATAAAGAGAATAAAGTAAGAACTGGCAAAAAAAAAAAAAAGCCGCGAAAGTCTCTTTTTGTCGGAGGACAATCTCTACTGAATTCGATTATGCAATGGCTTTAATGCCTGTCTATTGACTTTTCACAACTGTAAAGGTAAACCTCATTAAAAATCAATTCATTCGCAACGAATTTCTACGTAGAGTTAATAGTAAAATGTATATATATATATATAGATACATATATATATATATACGTATTTAAAAAAAAAAAAAAAAATCCCTATTATGATTTTATTATGCTATACCTTTAATAGCTTTCAAATTCTTTAAGCAGCTTTCACACAAAATTTTATCTATTTTTAAACGAAGGTGATTGCATTTTATTTCGCGATTAGAAATATTGACTTTGTCGCGCCATAAATTTCATTAATCAATTATACGACAAAAAAAATTACATGAAGATAAGGAAAGAGATGTGGAAAACATCTGGCTTGTGGAAACTGCTAAACAGCTCTATTCTAACATTATTTTAATTTAATCGAATTATAAAAAAGTAAGTGTTTTTATTGTGTTACTCATACCACCGTACCATACGCATAAATAAAAACAACTGTAAATACCAGTTATTTAAGAAGAGAATATAAAATATCTCGTATTTCCGGATATAATATACGCGACAATGAATTAATTATGATTTTCGAAATTCTCACGAAACATTTCATTAGCACAACAAAATAAAAAAAAATATTAAAATTTTTATTTCTAACTTGTAAAGCATTTCAATTTAATTTGTGATTAAATTGTTATCCAGGGAATAAATTAAGAAATGAAATTAAAAATGTCTGCATGCAAAGAAATGCTTTAATACCTTAAATTCATGTACACCAGAGACTTGACTTTTTTTTTTTCAAAAATTGTAGTTTTTATGATATCTACATAAATATATTAAATATTTTTACTATAATGGGAGAGAGAGAGAGAGAGAGAGAGAGATTAGATAGTATAAAAAATTAAAAATATATTTATGTCAGGTCGCCTTCAAATGCCTTTTCCCTTTTTCCAGTTTTTTTTTTGATCATCGAATAAATTATTGGGCTATTTAGGATATTATCGCTTAACCCATTGACTGCCAGCTACGAGATATATCGTATTAAGCGTGTGTATCATCAAAACTGCCAGCTACGAGATATCTCGTAGCGCGTGCTGCAATTTTAGATTAAAAAAAAAAAAAAAAAAAAATGGCACCCAGGGCAAGACACTCTAAATATGTCTGGCAGTCAATGGGTTAATCTGTTTTTTTACGCAATCCATAGCAGATAAGAAATTCTATTGATTTTTTTCCTTTCTACTCGCTCGATATATATATCATCACCATATATATCGTTTATTTTTCAAATCATATTTATTATAGATAGAAGTGAACTAAAAGATCAAAGAAACTCTCACTACTAAAGGATTGCGGGTATATTCATTTTGTTATTTTGTTTGCATCATCCAAAACAAAGCTTCACAGTATATACGTATTTTGAATCAGCATCAATTTTTTGAATCAACTTAAGGGTATCGGTCTGCCTCTATGCCTATCTGCCCCTGTCTATAGAAATCATTCTAACGGCCGCAAAACCGAAGATATCCGCTTGGCAGAAATATTAGAAGTCCTAGCCGCCGGCAGTTTTGTACTGAAAATGAACCAATTTGAAGGTCGAAGGGCAAGCCTACCATACTTCCACTATGTTTACCTTAAATAAACTTTAAAAAAAAAAGAAACTAAATTTCGATACTCTGTAATATTAAATGGACGCGACTCTAATTTTTCCCATTTTTATACCTGATGAGTAGTATGAGTATGAGTAGTAAGCAAAAAAAAAACCCCAGAAGGCAGAGGTGATAATCATGTTGCACGGTAAGGGTATCCTTCGATCGATTTTGTCCATTTTAAATGGTCTCTAAAGCTTCCTTTTGGGTGCTGCAAATCAAATGACAAGGGAATGCATAAAGCCCCTTCCCCCCACTCCCCAGCCCTTGTTCCTTGTGGTGGTTATAAAGAAAAGCTTGGAGCTACCGGGTTTAAAAGATTAATAGATAAAGAAATAGAATAGAATAGAAAAGATAATACAATAGTCGTATATCAACTCTTCCTCCAATTTTTCGTGTGGGATATGGAAACTGTCGTCTGATTTTTTAACTTGATTTTTAACTTCAAAGGCGAATAAAGAAAATTTGAAATAAAATTTAAAGACAAGACTTTGTTACCGTAATCGTAAATTTTTGAAGCGATCGGTTGAATCGTAGCTCGATAAATATATATATTCCGCTAAACAAGAATATAAGAATTTTTTTGTTCAACATTCGAATTTTGAACAGGCGATATCAAGGAAAATTTTATATTTCTATAAAAGTATACAAAAATTGATGTGATTGTGCTAACGATCATTGTGTGATGTGATGACATATTTTTCAGTTCTTTTTATTAAAATTTTGTAAATTTAAATTACACATTATCCGTATTACTATAACGATGGCTTTCAAAACTTCATCATCATAAAACTACTTTTTTAAAATTATTAATTTTATCATTTAAACTTAAAGCTTTTAATACGGTACGATACGATACGAGACAATAGAATAATTTGTAAGAAACTTGATTAATTTAATAATTCTCTACGCTTCCATTTCTAGTAGAGGCATATAGAATGGTAATGTATCAACGATATTGATATCTTGATGTTCTGGCTGTCGATCAAAGCATAAAGCATGACGAGGTGATGTCATTAATTGACGTACATTATAAGTTAGATCTTCAAAAGTGGTACGTTCACTTGGCTCTAATGTCCAACAATTTAATAACATTTGATAGAGATCATGATATATAAATGATGGTTGTGCTGGACGAGAACCACTCAATAAAGCATCTAATAATTGTTTACCATTATGTAATTGATTATATGGTGTCGCACCTAATGTACAACATTCCCAAGCAACTACACCAAATGACCAAATATCAGATTTTAATGAATATTGTTGATAACGCAATATCTCAGGTGCTGACCAACGTGTTATGTCAATTTTTTTTTCATTTGCTACATACGGAACTGGTCCAAAAATTGATAATTTCAATTTGGTCTCAGCAGTAACATAAATATTATATGAACATAATCGTTTATGTATTATTTTAAATTTTCCAAGATATTCCATAGCATTCGCTATCTCATATATCCATTGTAATATCAATTGCTCTGATACTGTAGTTATACGTAAACTGCTTGGAGATCTACGACTTTCAATAAGGCGACGTTTTAAAATCATAGATTGATGTTCAAATATAATGTACAAACAATCATTAGTGGTCGTGGAAACACCAAAGAAATCCAAAATATTTACATGTTGCCGCAGTTTATTAAGATTACGAAACTCTCTTAATAATTGAGCTTGATCCGTACTAGATAAATCATTTAAAGTCAAAGCATGCAATTGACAATCCAAACTGCTTGTATTTGATTGTGTAGGAGTTAATAATTTTCCTGTTATAACTTCTCCATAATTACCCTCAGCAATTATATCATTAAGATTGAAATGTAAATTATTACTGGGGACACGTTTACTGGAATCTAATGATTCCAAAATTAAATTGAATTGTTCTTTAAAACTTTCTACGGTCGGTAATTCATCTTCCGTTATAAATCCATTATTTTCACGTTCAATTATCGGTTGATGCATAGTCATTTCGTGAGAGTTTCCTCTTAATGCTCGCAATTGACATGTCTTGTAACGTAAATAAAAATAAGTGATAACAGCGGATATGAAACAAATACCGAATACAGTGCAAGATATTGTTAAAGCTGTAACAGATTCTCGTCCAGGTGCAAAAGTTGAATAACTAAAATTTTTTATAGACAAAGCATGTTGATCATGTGTACTTCGTGTAAAAAGTTTCCGGGTAATTCCATTTAAAGTGCTTACCTAAAAAGCATAATAGAACACAAAATTAAAATGTTTGTGATATTAAGAGTCAATATATATATGTATATATATATTAGTTTGGGGAAAAAGAAATCCATCCAATCTTATATGAACTTCAGGACTTTATTTAACATTTCGAATTGAAAAATAATGGATTTCTTTTTCCCCAAACTAATATATACATATAGAGTAAGATTTCTAAACCTACCACTCCCAAACTGATGTGTATATGTGTGGTTTTAGTATTCAATGGTCGATTCTTATAACGTCCATAACGTTTACCATCACCTACTACAAATGTCCGGCTACCGTTAATATAATTTAATTCGGCAGCTATATAAAAAGGGAAACCACTATCTTCTGCTTCTTGCCAACTACCCAATAGTTTAGCATCAAATGGTTGACTTATAGTATTATCGACACGTTCCACAATAATTAAAATTTTATCAACAGGTCCATTATCATTGCGTATTGATTCAATTTGAATTGTTATCGTCGTATCAGTAGTCTTTAATATTATCGGTTGTTCAGGTGCCGGACTAGGTTCTCCAACTAATGTACTAGCAAGTAAATAAGATATACCGCATTTTTTATTCCCTTCACAAATCGATTCCACACTAACATTATATTCAGTGGCAGGATATAAATCAGTGATTTCAATTTCTGTTTGAGTATTTTGTATAAGAAATTCTGGTTGTTTAAATAAAGGCAAAGATGAATATGTTTTCGTTAATTCCGATTTAATTCGATAATTTGTAATTTTCATCACAGATGATGGCATTAAGAAAATACTTTGTAACGGTTGATAAATATCCCAGGAAAGGATTAAACTATTTTCAGTAGCATTTATTAAATGTAAACGTTTCGGTGTTGGATCAAATACCCAATGTTTTGTATAATAACTGTTTACACCATTTCCACCACAATATTCTAATTTATTACCCAAACATCGTATATTACATAATTCTTCATCTTGTTTCATTGTTAAATTAATATTATTCGTACAAAAACATTTTTCAGTTGCCAATAGAGCATAACTGAAATTTTTCACATCACATATTTCAACGCAATTTTGTGGCATTTTTGTATATACGGATTCTTTAAGTAAATCGATATCTTCGGTAAAACAACCCACATAATGATAGGATTCATATTGGCTAAGAGTAGAACCCAATAAATAATAAATAATGATTATAAAAATGAAAACGAATTCAATTAATTTGATATTAGGGCGGCGGCTATTTATTATCGAGTTTATTATATTAAAATGTTGCGCCATCTGAACCGTTGTAGAAAAATCGACAATACTAAATGTGCAACAAAAAAGAAACCGTTCACTCAACAAACTTTTGTTGTCCATACATAGATATGTGTGTAGCATTCGATCACGATCTGCTTTTTTACCTCGTTTAATAATTAGAACATTAATTAAGTTTTATTTTTGATTTTTCAGAGGGTTTCTTTAAATTATTTTTAACTGGGTTTTGATGTGAGATTATTTTATTTTGTTTTCACACACACACAAAAAAAAAAAAAAAAAATAAAAAAAAAAATTATGAATCACATATTTCGTTTTGCTTTTAGACGAACCAGACCAGGAAAATATGTGCTGCTTCTTCCCTTTTATTTCTGTTTTCTTCTTCTTTCTTTTGATTAGATACACACTCGTAAACGTTTTTATTTAAAGTTATTGACTAAATCTAGACTTAGAATAATGCTTCTCTTGAAATGTTTTTATCTCTTATTCAAAGATACTCTTGGTTTGTGTCATAACTTGTTTCTACCTATATACTATATATATGCATGCAAATGGAGATGTTTTTCTTTTATCTCTCTTACACTGACTTCATCTTATATAAGAAGTAGCGGTAATAGCAGCACAGCAGTAGTAGTGTACTATAGTTTGTTCTTTTGTTGTTATTGCCTTCATTTCTCAGTGTTTGCTGAATACTTTACCTACTACTACTACTACTACTACTACTACTACTATTACTACTACTTACTGTCTACCCTTGTAAAACAATGAGAGAGAATTTCTTTGAAAATAACTGATCCTCTCTCACTGCAGCACACTGTACAAAACAGTATGTAAGCTACGAAAAATCTTATTTTTCTCTACTTTACTTCATAACTTTACTTCATCTTTTTAGATGCGTACATATATAATAATAATAACTTGGCGTGAGATCGAAGAAAACCTGTTTTTTTTTTATATAAAATAAAATTCCCATAATAACTGTATGAGAGAGAGAGAGAGAGAGAGAGAACAGAGAGAAATCCATATTATATTGTATGACTCTCTTCACTTTTGCCAGTTAAACTATGCCATATACACAGACAGTCGTTAAGTTTCTTATTTACTTACTTGTGTATATTATTGTCACATTTTGAAAAATGTGTATTAAGCAGTCATCGAACTAATGCAAACAATCCTTATTACAACCTGACGATGTTTTTTTTTTCTTGTGTGTTTGTATTGCTTGTGCTGTTTGTGTGAATCTCTTGGCCCCGAAGTTGTAGTATGTGTTTCTTGATATTTGTTGTTTTTCTAAAAATCACGATTCTTTTTTTTTCTTTTTTGCTGCATTCTCAGCAATTTTATTCTTCATTAACCCAGCTTTGTTAGTTAGATCACCAGTTGAGTAAAATAATCAATCGAACATAAAATTATTTTTATTAAAGTGTGCTTTTGAAAAAAAAAAAAAATATATATATATATAAAATAAAAAATATGTATTATTCTTATACATTTTCAATTATGATTAAATTGATGAATTCTTGAATGGTTTTTCCATCGGTGAATATGAAAGCAATTTGTTTTATGTGATAAAACTGACTATACATGTGCCAGCGTCACCAAAAATAACTTACGGTTAAACGTTTGAATTTAAAATTTTTTTTGTTTTTTTTTTCTTTTTACATTAATAAATGTGTTTGAGTTATAACTGTAATCCTCAGTTCTGATAAGCAAGTGTTTATTTTATTGATTATTATTATTATTTTAATTAATTTTTAAATAATATGTAACGATAAGATATATGTTATTAAAGATTTTTTTGTTTTTTTTCACTATGTGTCGACCTATTTACTTCTCATAACATTTAATATTTACTGTGATTAGGGAATAATTTAAAAGAAAAGTTTTTTTTTTTAACAAATAATTTGAATGCGTTTTACAGGATTAAAATATTGCATATATAGTGTGGACAAAAAGTAATGAGACTATATATTTTTTTTTTTTTTTTTTAAATACCCAAGCTATGATATCGATGTGTATGACTGTTGTGAACAACTGACATTAATTTCAGAAGACTTGCCCCATTTGGTAATATCAGTTAGTTTTCTCTTTTTTTTTTTGAGGATTTTTAGAATGGAAACGTATGTTAAACAAAAATTCGCATCTAATTTAAAAAAAAAAAAAAAAAAAAAAAAAAAAAAAAATTACAGAAATTTCTTGTTTTGATGCATATTACAAAAGCGTTCCGGTGATAAGTGGTTATCAAAATCAGAAGTTTTTAAGCGATACTTTAATCAGGCATATGAGGTACTCGAAAATGAACCTTGCTCAGGAAAACCATCAATATCCAACTACTGATGAAAACATCAACAAAATCAAATCGTACGACTCGAAGAGACTGCTTGTTTTAGATATTGTCGGTTTATCAAAAGGATTAATACGAACAATTTTGAAGGATGATTTAGGCTTGTCGCGCATGCGTTCTCGTCTTGCTCTAAAAGTTTCAAAATGTTTTTAAAAGTAGCATCGTCCTGTTCAAATGTCAAAATAAATACTTTCCATAAGCGACAATGATCTAAAATAATAATATAATTACTGACAGTGAAACTTTGAGTTGTGCTTATGACCCGGAAACAGCTCAAAAATCTAGAGAATATATATATATATATATATTGCGGTCGATTTGATAAAAACACCAACAATGTCACATACGGTCTAAGTTACTCCGTACCTTCATCATCATATGCTGCAAATTTATGTGCATAAATATGAAGTAAATAAGTAAATATATACGTATATGTACATATATATACATATATATACATATATATACATATATATACATATATATACATATATATACATATATATACATATATATATGCACGTCTGTGTGTGTGTGTGTCTGGCAATGACAAAAATATACAAACTCGTATTTGGTGTATGCTTTTCACGCATACACCTGCTAGTGAAAAAACAAATATCATTAAATTTTTATTCAATACAAATATTAAGCCAGATTTTTTACATAATGGTTTATCAAAAAAAAAAAAAAAAAAAAAAAAATTTACAAAGCATTTCAAAAACATTCGCAGAAACATATTAGACATAATAAAATTGCATAACTTGGCGTTTTTTTTTTTTTTGCAACTACATCTGTAAAATTATTTAAATTATTTTTTTAGTAAAACTTTTTTTTTAAATCCCTCTAATGATTATATGAAATTTTAAAATCGATATTATCGTATCGTATCATTGTGATGCAATCATCTGATATACCTAAAATTAACAAGACTTTTTGAAGTTCAATCTTATTAGGGGAAACTCTTTGAAACTCTTCTTGACCTATTATGTATTATTGCTATGAAAAAGTAAGTTAGTTGAAGAAAAAGGAAAGAGATGAGAAAATTATTTTTTACAATTCCGGATGCTTCCATTTTTATAATTCTTCCACTACTAAACTCATCTATACATAACCATATTACCGGATATATTACCGGTTATATTACCGCTTCCTACTTAGGAAAATTTCGATTATCAATGATAAATGATTTTCTTCATTCCTTAGAAATAAATATTTAACTACGTTTTTGGTTACATGAATACATCATTTTGATCTATTGAGCCTTTTTAATAGTCCTTTGACTTTGAACGTATGAGAAAATTGTATTGGGTTATGCCGATTCTACTATACCCACCACCACCAACGTTTCCTTAGAAAAAGTTAATAAAAGTAAATGTCAATACTTTATAATATTAATTAGGCGTGGCAGATTTATATGATTTTTATTTTTCAAATTATTATTTTCAAATAATCTCGATATCTTCATATGTAAAAAAAAAAAAAAAAAAAAAAAAAAAAAAAAAAAAAAAAAAAAAACGCTTGAGAAAATATTTCAATTGAACTAGTTTGCGATCACTTTTTAAACTCCTTCTAAACTTAAAGATTTCTTTAAATTCTTTAATTCAATATAAGCGAGTTCTTAAATCAGAGTAATACGAAGTATATCCTGTGTAATATGATGTAATATCAGTCAACGAATGACAGAAATTGAAAATAAATTGTATACGAATGAAGAAAATAATGCAAAAATTTTCTTTTTTTAATATTTCATTGCAGATTTATTAAAGTTTCCTCATTTCAAAACGAACATATGAATTACGTACAACAGTTTGTTTTTGTTTTATAAAATTCTTGGCTGAAAATTGAAAATAGAATCCGTAGAATTCGTGATCGTGATCGTGATCGTGATTGAAGAAATCTCGACGCACTGTTTCGTCACTCGGTTAATTGATTAAATTTAATACGTAATAAAGCGAATATGTCTGGGAAGGCGTTACAAATAATCACTACATTAGAGGATCATTCATTTGTATTGAATGAAGAGGAACTTAGTGAGGTTCTTATGCGTGATGATGTTAAAGATCGATATATTTGTGTAGTATCAGTGGCTGGTTCTTTTCGTAAGGGCAAAAGCTTTTTATTAGATTTTTTTCTACGTTATATGTATGCAAAGGTGGGTTGATATTCAATGAATTTATTTAACGCATATGAAATTTATAATTTTTCTTTTATAGCAGATTGTAAATCATGAAACAGGTGATTGGTTGGGTAATGATAATCAACCATTAACTGGATTCTCTTGGCGCGGAGGATCTGAACGTGATACAACCGGTATTCTTATGTGGTCAGATATATTTTGTGTAGATGCTCCGAATGGTGATAAAATCGCTATTATATTACTCGATACACAGGGTACTTTCGATAGCCAAAGCACAGTACGAGAATGTGCTACAGTTTTTGCTCTTAGCACAATGGTGTCATCAGTGCAAATATATAATTTATCACAAAATATACAAGAAGACGATCTACAACATTTACAATTATTCACAGAATATGGTCGTCTTGCTTTAGCCGATACCGGTGCAAAACCATTTCAACGTTTGCAATTTTTGGTGCGCGATTGGAGTTTCCCCTATGAAGCTGAATATGGAGCGTTAGGTGGTGATCTCATTTTAAAGAGACGTTTAGAAATATCCGATAGACAACATCCAGAATTGCAATCACTTCGACGTCATATTTCATCATGTTTCGATGATGTCTCTTGTTTCTTAATGCCTCATCCTGGTTTAGATGTTGCTACAAATCCTAAATTCGATGGCCGCCTTAAAGATATTAGAACAGAATTTAAACAAAATTTAAGAGCTTTGGTGCCTATGTTACTTTCACCTGAAAATTTGATTATTAAAAAAATTAATGGTCAAAAAGTGAGAGCCAAGGATCTAATACAATACTTCCAATCATATGTGGCCATTTATAAAGGCAATGAATTACCTGAACCTAAAAGTATGCTAGTGGTAGGTTAATTCTATATATGTATAAAATCGCTTATTTTAAAACTACATCTGATCTGATATATTGTCTTTTATTAGGCCACAGCTGAAGCGAATCATTTAACGGCAATAGCCGCGGCCAAAGAATTGTATAATCAACTAATGCAGGATGTTTGCGGTGGTACTCGACCGTACTTAAGTACAGCTCATTTGGAATCTGAACATTTGCGCGTAAAAGATAAAGCTATATTTCAGGTATTTTGTAGATCATTTTGAAGATCATTTTGCAGATCATTTTGAAGATAATTTTGAAGATCATTTTGAAGATCATTTTGAAGATCATTTTAAAGACCATTTTGTAAATCATTTTGTAGATCATTTTAAAGATCATTTTGAAGATCATTTTGAAGATCATTTTAAAGATCATTTTGAAGATCATTTTGCAGATTTTTTGATCTTTCTGAATTTCTGAGAAGGAAACTTTTAAATATTAATAAATTTGAATTATTTTCTTAGTTTCTTTCTAAGCGTAAGATGGGCGGCGAAGAATTCACCGAAAGATTTCGCCTGCAATTAGATGAAGATATCGAAACAATGTTTGACAGTTATAGAGCGCACAATGAAAGTAAAAACATATTTAAAGCTGCTAGAACACCCGCTGTTTTCTTTGCTGTTGCAGTCACTTTTTACATATTAAGCGGTATCTTTGGCTTATTTGGTCTATATACGTTTGCTAACTTCTCAAATTTAATAATGGGTTTGTCGTTGCTCCTTTTGGGTTTATGGTCATACGTAAGGTAATCTTGCATTCTTATATAAAATGGAACTCTGTAAAGATTAATCCGAGTTTCCTCTTTACAGATATAGTGGAGAATTGACAGCTTTCGGTAATAAGATCGATAATTTAGCAAACTTTTTATGGGACAATGTAAGTCTTTTTTTTTTGCATTATTCTATATATATTAGGTTGGGGAAAAAGAAATCCATGCAATCTTATATGAACTTCAGGACTTTATTTAACATTTCGAATTGGAAAATAATGGATTTCTTTTCCCTCAAACTAATATGTATATATATATATATATATCCACATATAATCTAATTTGAATTTTCCTTGAAAACTGCAAATAGTTTATGAAGCCAGTGTATCAAGGATGTATATCGAAGGGTATACAGCATGTAGCAACGCAAGCTACTGAACGAGCAGTAGGTGGCAGTAGTACTTGCTCTACGGCGGAACTAAATGGTAAGCTAAAAAGTTCATGAGAATACGCCCAAAGGCCAATGATACAAAGATCCCAAACGAAAACGCCCGCGATCGATAAAATAGGGCAAACACAACAACAAAGAAAGCAGCAGCAGCAGCAGCAGCATCAGCATCAGCAAGAAATAAAAGCGACAAAAAGTAGTAATAATAGCAAGTCAGAACAACGGCATAAGGATACAGCACCGCCATCAACACCAACGAATAATAATTATATAGAGAAACCACAAAAATTACAACAACAGCAACAACAACAAACGTCCCTTAACAATAATGCCACAAATGCAGCCAATGCAACAGCCTTTGGTAATATATGGAGCAAATTTTCGGCTTCCTGTAGTGATGCTAAACAACAGAAATTATTACAAAAACAACAACAACAACAACATAAACATAATACAACAACTAAGACTTTGCCAGCATCAAGCCCAAGCGGCGGCAGTGATTCGACATTGCCGTCGAATGTAACAAATCGTAAAAAAAGAAAATCTAAGAAGAATAACAACAATTTTTTCTGAATTAATTAATTAATTAATTAATCATTTTTGTGTCTCTGTAATCTATGGTTAGGAATTTTTCTTTCCAAAGAAAATGTCATGATTTTATAAAAAGGGGTGGGGTGAGAGATAAGAGATCTTCTTAACACAAAAATCCTAAATTTTTTTTCTTATATTCTTTTGTATGAGTTATGCCGTTATTTTTTTTTTGAATAAAAATTTTGATTATTTTTTTTTTTTATATATGTATATTAATATAAAGGAAATATAATAATTCGAAGAAAAAAAAAGAAAAAAAAAAGAAAAAGAAAAATCAAATATTTGAAGAAAATTCTGTCCTAGTTTATTAACTCTTGTGCTTTGTGTATTAAGAGGCCAACAACAACATGAAGCACAAAAAAATATATGAATAAAAATAATTACACACACACACACACACACATCCATATATACACAAAGCATTTTCATACAAAACGAAATTGAATTTACATGCGTTGAAAAAGGAGAACAAAATAGTGGATAGAGAAGAAGAAGAAGAATACAACACACTAAAGTGTTGAATCAATAATAATAAAAGAAAAAATTTTTAATCTATCTTTGATTTAAATATAAATATTTTTTGTTTTTTTTTTCAATTCAACGCAAGATTCTCTGTGCAATTTTGTACAATTTAGAAAAATTTTTTCAAGAAAAAATATATTTTGCAAAATTCATATAATTTCTGTAAAAAAAAAAAAAAAAAAAAAAAAAAAAAAAAAAAAAAAAAAAAAAAAAAAAAACAATGGCTGACAGTAACTGCAGCCGATTGCATGTGTGAACTTAATTTTTAATTGAATTTAAAGTAATAAAATTATTTAAAAGAAATTCCAGTGAAATTTTGTGTGTTTTGTAAAACTTTGTGAGAAGAAAGAAATGATGATTGAAAAATAAATTCTCATATTCATTAAGTGAGAGTTTTATTATTTTTATTATTATTATTATTATTATTATTATTATTATTATTATTATATTTTCTAGACTGAAGTGAAATCAATTCTTAGACTAAAGAAATTAATTGAGCACTTAGAGCATCATAGACTATCGGGTCTTTTTTCAGAAACTTATATTAAATACTAAGCTTAGTAGTTTTAATAAAGTTATATATTAAATTGATGTTATGTCTGATTTCAGGATGTCGTCCATGGGATTGGTTGATCCAAATACGGTTCTTTTAATAAGAGTAAGAATTATGCAATCGGAAAGAAGGTGTTCTATTATAAGAATTTATCCACAACTGCATATAGAGGCAGAAGATTTCTTTAAGTATCCATTGGTGTGTTTGTAATGGTAAGCGGAAGGCGAATCCTAGCAAATGTTCTAATCTTAACTTTGCCAATATTAGTTTTTTATATTGGAGGAACAAGGTCAAGATTAACAAAAGAATAGAAGTTTATTATTATTATTTTCTCTTTCACTTTTTTTTTTTGCAATGTATCTTTGAAGGTCCAACTTTTCCATGATATTGTCCATAATTAGAGGTGCGAGAGAGCGGCAGATTTCGCTGCTTCGATCATCTTGCTCATTCCCTAATAAACCGATATGACTAGGAATCCAAAGTATTTTAATCTTATCTTCAGATGTAGTTATGGTATTTTTTAATATCTTAATGGTGTTCCATTGAGAGAAATTGAGGGATTTTGAATAGCTTTTAAAACGAATAAATTAAATTAGTAGAGTAAATTAAATAAAATTCTTGATTGGAAATCTATATTTCTGATTTAAATTTGCTAAAGCCAAAATGTACCGTGTAAAGTATAGAACTAATCAGAACTTCTATATATAAAAATGAAGCTTTTAAAGAGAGACTTTTTTTTTTTTTAGAAAAAAAAGCTTTTCAATAAAAATTTTTCTTATCTATTACTTTTATACTAATAAATGATGTATGAAATGAATTTATAATGAGAATGTGAAATGAGAAATGAACAGATGGTGGATGAACATAGTGTTAGTTAAATGATATCATTTAAAAAACACGTTATGGAGTAATTTTAATAAATCGGGTCAACAATTCAAAATCATTTAGTTTCAATTAAATTTTAAATAAAATTGAAAATAAAATCAATAGATATATTAAATTATTTATAAAGATGGATATGCTAAGTAGTTCCCACTAGGTTCCTACTAGCTCCTTAATACAAATCCTATAATCTAACTAAACACAAGTGGATCCGTTTGCTTGCCTAAAAGAGAAAACTTTTTGTAAACGTTTGCATATTGTAACTCAAGATTTGAAGAAAGTCTTTTTCTCGGAACGATGGATATACGATCTTTCAAGATTGTGAAACAAATATCCTTGACGAGTTGAGTAAAACATACCACACTTTTCTTACCTTCCAACACACTACTTGTGTGGAACACAACTTCATTCAGTACTCTACGAAGCATCTTACACAACTGGATTATTTTTTTGAAGTCATTTTCAATACCTTGCCTGTACATAAGAGAGGCAAAAGTTCGGCCATAACTTGAAAAATATTCGTTCGTCTCATCTAGGATGAACTGTTGACCTTAAACCGAAAAGAATTCCTTCATAAAAAACATACGATATTGCATACGATAACACATTAATATGCAATATCGTATGCATACGATAACACATTAATTTGCAATATCGTATGCATACGATAACACATTAATTTGCAATATCGTATGCATACGATAACACATTAATATGCAATATCGTATGCATACGATAGCACATTAATATGCATACGATAGCGCATTAATATGCAATATCGTAAGCATANAATATGCATACGATAGCGCATTAATATGCAATATCGTAAGCATACGATAACACATTAATATGCAATATCGTATGCATACGATAGCACATTAATATATGTGTTATCGCATACAATATTGTATTTATATTACTCCCTAAAAATGAAACTTTATTTTTCTCATAATATTTTTCCATTTCTTATAAGAAACGTTGAATACTTTCGAATAGAAAAAATGTAAAAAAAAATATAAAAAAAATATATTTCATTCAATTCATTTTATTTTCTTGTAAAGATTTCTCATTCATGATTTCAAATCATCCCGTATGTATGTATGTATGTATAAATGTTTGAAGGCAAATTAAATATTTTTAATCATTTTTCTTCAATTTGCTACAACAAGATTTTCCTTCCTTTGTCGCCTCAGTGTCCATACAATTGCATTTATTAGATTTAGAACATTTGCAATTTTCATCACACTTTTCAGCAGTACATTTGCATTCTATTAAAGAAAAATTCATAAAAAAATTTTATTTATATATATATATATATATATGTTAGTGTACTGCAAACACAAAATATAAAGTATAATAATTTATACCTTTTTCGCAACCTTTGCAAGGCATTTTTTTATATTTTTTTAATGTTTGATACTTGACTATAAAATTACTTTAAAGAAGTGATAACGAGATTTGAGAAGGAGAAACATATATATATCACACAGTAGTAGGTAACGTTAATGACAATTCATGCGCATGCGTCAAAAAGGAATTATCAACCAAACATACGGGAAAAAAAGTGTTATTAACTCTATAGAAATCGTTAGTAAGACTTTTAAGATTTTAACGTACAATATATTATGAAGGGTGAACTTTTTTTACACGTTTGAAATGCAACTATGTGAAATTTTCATATCGTATTTTTTTAGCTTCAACTACATAAGAATGAATGGGCGTTTAAATCAAATTAAGTATAATTGCCAGACACCTCGTCGTTTAAAAATGTGTTCCATCTTGAAAATAAAGGCAAAGAAAACATTTTTCTACGAGAGCACCTTTCTCATCATGGCTTTTCAGCCTCAATTTCTGTTTTGTAATCTAGATATCAGAGATAGTTGGTCTTGATTCATACTATTTATCGAATATTTCCAAATTTTGGTTAAAAGTATCTTACAAAACTGAACCTCACTTTTTACTCAGATTCTTAACTATTATCGTAATACTATCCTCATTTGTTGCGCTTCTTTTTTTTTACGATTTTTACGATTGGTATAATAGGAAATGGGCAGAATTTTGATTAAAAAAGTTCATAATTTGTAAACATAGATTGTTCTGTGATCAATTCAGAATTTTTCAAACCAAATCGAAACCAAGCGAAATGTTTAAAGAGTAAATAAAAATTAAGCTCTAATAATATTAATTGATTTGTTATTCCATCCGCCTGGTGTTTCCATAAAACTTACACGGCTTAGAGCAACCAGTCCAGTTATGAGTCCATCCGTCTGGTGCTTTCATAAAACTTACGCGGGTTAGATTTTATTTATCGATATCAATCGAAGCAAAATTTTGATATGTATGATGTATTACTTTTGAATTTTTATTTTTGTGAAAAAAAATGTAAGGAAATATAAGTCTACAATAAAAAGCTTCCTCCATTCTAAACTTCAATAAACTAAAAAAAAAAAAAAAAAAAAAAAAAAAAAATTTCTAAAAGGAAAAATATGCAAAATTATAAGATGAACAGATACTTTAGCACAGAATATCTTAATTATGAGATCTTTTCTTGGAGATAAACTTTTCTTCAAATGAAAATCGAAGTTTTATTAATAATATATAACTTTATACTCTACACCAACGAATGATGTCCATTTGTGTTCGAAACATTCCTACGAGGAAGCTTCAAAGATCCTATAAGGCATATATATATATATATATATAAATCCTATAAAGCATATATATAAAATATATTAGGTTGGGGAAAAGGTAATCCATCCAATCTTATAAGAACTTCAGGACTTTATTTAACATTTCGATTTGGAAAATAATGGATTACCTTTTCCCCAAGCTAATATATATATACATATGGGGGTTCCAGTTTCCTACCTCAATTTTAATAATTGTCTGTATTTAAAAATCGATTAAACTAATACAGAATCCTTAAATCTATTGGTGTATACCCACCCAATTGGTCTTCTCTAATGCACATTTCTAAATATTAAAAACCCCCCTACGACAATTTTAGTATATCTTCATATATATAAAAATTTCAAAATCCATTTTCTGAAGATGTTACTAAGAATAATGGCCACTTTTTTATTCAATAACTCTCTCTCTCTCTCTCGCTCTCTCTCGGTTTTTTTTTACATTTTTTTTTATTTAGTTGATGAAATTACCGACTTCGTTTTATTATAGAATGCATTTTTTTTTACTGTTATATATTAAAAATGAATTTTCAATTTTTAAATTTTCATTTATTTTTCATTGTAGAGATTTGCGTGCATTATTTATTATATTTGTATGTATATTAAATAGTAATATATTTTTTTTTGTTTTTTTTTTTTTTTCATTTTAATATTTAGTTACTTTAATAATATAATAATCAATATCTATCGAATACATTTATTTAAGTAAAAGTCATTCACATTTAACGCTAAAAAATTTTTTTCATTTTTTTTTTTTTTTTGTTTTGTTTTTAAATAATTATATTATAAAGTACAGATCTTTAAATTGATATAAATGAAATAGAGAGAAAAAAATTTCAATAAAAAAATTTTAAATGATTAAAACTTTTACCATCGAAGACATGAAAGTTTGCGAGTTTCATGTGTGTGTGTGTATGTAATGCATTTCTTTGTTGTAATAAATGGGCAGGTATTTTGTAAAAATCAATTTCGTATCATTCTCACATTTTGATTACAAAAAATTTTATATGACATCGCAAGCAGTGCACATTAAGAAAAAAAAAAAAAAAAGAAAAAAAAAAAACGTGCTATAGAAATTTGAAATTTTAGTTGAGAATTCGTTTTTCGATTTAGTATAAAATCATCCAAATTCTATCAACAATCAATTTTTGAATGGCCTGCGGCCAGAAATTCTTAAGCTTATTTTGAAAAAAAAATCTAACTACGAAATACGCTTAAGAAATTTATCATCATCATTTTGAGTTGCAACAATTATATAAAGAATCATCTCCATCTCCATCTCTTCTACTGATGGGAGAGAGAGAGAGACATGCAACACTATCAGTAAAATCATGTAAACGAAGCGAAGTAGGAAAACGAAAAAAAAAAAAAAAGAAAAAGTTTTACATTAGGTTCATAGGTTACATAATATTTCACTTTAAAGGGAAATTATACGACTTAACCGATGAAATCAAATAATAATGTTTCGGACTTTAAAGAATTTACTTATAAACAGCTTGGTTGAGTAGTTTCGTAAAATCAAGAATTTGATATAATAAATTCAATTACTCTATGCATTGATTGATAAGTAAAAAAACAAAAAAAAAAATAAAAGTAAAAATAAAAAAATAAAATAAAATAAAAAAAGTTGAAGTTGAGAAACAAACTAAACTATTGTAAAAATTACATTAGAACACTTATAGCTTAAAATAATTGAAAAAAAAAAAAAAATAAATAAAAATAAATAAATAAAAATAAAAAATAGTAAAAAAAAAAAAAGTAGGAAAGATGAGGCGAATAATGAAAAAACAAAAAAAAGCAAAAGGATTCAATTGTCTATTAAATTATTTAAATCAATTCATCAAGATTAAGACTGTTTGTAGACGTGTACGTGTGTGTGTATGTGTGTGTTTTTCTCTCAGCGTAAAAAGTGTGTATTTTTTTTGTTTGAAAGCGAAAGAAAATGATCGTGCTTAGCACCGCTATTCTAGAGTTTTACCAAAAAATAAAATATTTAACAAATCATTAAACGATAACTAAATTTGCGGCGAATTATTAGCCGTGGACGTTGAGGCCAAATTAATATCGTCGTTGCTGCTTACTGCTGCTGCTGCTGCTACAGAAAGTTTTTTATTATTATTACTCTCCAAACAACTAACATTTTTTTCCGCTGACAGCGCAACAGCAGCAGCAGATTCTTTATTAGGTGCAATTATTGCTACAGCAGCACCTAACGCGCCACCGTGAGCCACCGTTGGACAATTAGCATTGAAGGCATTACCACCACTTTCGTCGCTACTCTCTGCTGCTGGTACCGGTGTGGTATTTTGTTCACTTTCCATCGTTGATTCTTCAATTGGTTGTGCAGAGCTGCTCGATGATATATTCTCATCTTTTTGCATTAAAGCCAATATACTTTTTATATATGTTTCCATTGTCAATAATAATTTGATACGTTTTTCATGTTCAGCCAATAAACGATCTTCAGCAGTTTTTTTATTATTATTTTTCGTATTTGTTGTTGTTGATGTTGCTGTTGTTGTTGCTGTTGTTATTGTTGTTGTTGTTGTTATTATTGTTGTTGTTATCGCTGCTGCTGCATTTGCATTTGTTGTTGGCATTGCGATTGCTGAAATTGCAATTGCCGATGTTGTTGGCATTGAAATTAATTTTTCATCTTTATTATTGCTTTTATCATTATCATCATCATCATCATTTGTATTATTATTATCATTATTGGGTTTAGCCTCTTTTATATTATTAGTTTTTTTTTTATCTAATTCTGTTTCTCTTTGAACTAATTCATGATTATCTTGATCATTCTCCTTTCTCGTTATACCCAATTTAATTTTTTTACAATCCTTTTTAGTCTCTATGGCCGTCTCATCCTTTACGACGTTATCTTTTTGAATTTGCATACGATTTTCTACCGAATTTTCAGTTTGTTGTTCTTTAGATGTATCATTATTACAAGTCTCTAAAGATTTTTCATTGTCTGCGATCTTTTTTACTTGATCATTAATTTCTGGTTTCAATTCGATGACTTTTTGTGGAGTTTGTGGAGCTTGTGGAGTGTTGAAGTCATCCTTTGATGAAGTTGTGGTCGTTTCTTCTTTAACTTCATTGTTATCTAATTTTGATTTTTTATTTGCAAATATTTCTAAAGATTTAAAAATTTATTTATTAACAAATATTCTTTCGTTAGGATTTATATGAAAAATCATTCTATTTTTTTTTTTTAAATTATTATTATTATTATTATTATTCTTTCTCTAGGATTTATATGGAAATCATTGCTTTTTTTTTTTTTTTTTTTTTTTTTTTTTTTTTTTTTTTTTTTTTTTTTTTTTTTTGCTTACCATGTTCAACAATTTCCTGATATCGGGCACTTTTATGAAGTAATGCTTTTAAAGAACCTCTTAATTGTTTCCTCACTGATGTCGGTATACCAGTGCTTTGGGCAATAACACGTATAGCAAATAAATCACCGCACAAATCATCAAGATCTTCCTTTGAGTGCATTGAATAGCTAATTGTGTACAGTAAACGAGCTATTGGTAAATGTGAAGAAATCTGCAGCAAATAAGTATAACTTTATTTTTAATATTTAATATTAAATATCAATATTTTTTTTAAGAAATTTCATTTTTACCTTGGGATAATAAATTTCCAAGAAAGCTCGAATATATTGATCACTTAACGAAACTCTACAGTTACGCAATATGATGTGTATATATTCGACTAAATATTGATTATTAATTAATAAGTCGGCGTATCTATAAAAAGTATGAAAATTTTTATTAAGATTTTTATTTTATTATTTAATGAAAATTTTGAAATCACTACTACTCACTTATTGGTGCTTTTATTATTGTAAATGCCCACCCAAAATTTTGGAAATAAATTAAAATGCAATGGTGCCGCTTCTATGGCAACTAAACAACTCAATTTAACTAGTGTATCGTTCAATTGATTCGTATTAACGGCCATACGCATCATTACGTCGAGGAAATCATGATACGGTTTATAAAAAGCTTCAATTTGAGCATCATATTCTAGATCTGCACCCTTATGCAATAATTCTGTATGTGGTATACTCATCTGTACCATAGGTCGTGGTGGTCTTGGCATATTTTTTGCTATTGTTGGCCAAGTAGTTTTACCGCCACGTCTTGGGAAATATGGACCAAGTGGTCCAATAGCATTTACGGCAGGAGCACTAGCCACAGATAGATGGCAATTAATAAGTATAGGCGCTAATATGCTAATCACTTCCAAATTTGGATTACGCACTAATTCTCGCAATACATCCAATGACAATTTACATATATCGGGTGGATTATATGTATTCAAAAAGGTAGCTAAACGCTTTACGGCATCTGGTAAACCTTTCAATAAGGCGGTATGCTGATGCTGTTGTCTAAGAAAGTGTTGTTGCTGTAATTGCTGTTGCATTTGTTGTAATTGTATTTGTTGCATTTGTTGTTGCAATTGTTTTTCTTTTTGTTGTTGCGTCTGCGATTGTTGTTGTTGCTTTAATTGCTCTTGTTGTTTTTGTAATAATTGCTGATGTTGTTGTTGCAATTGTTGTGCTTGTTGCTCTAATTGTTGCTGTTGTTTTTTACTAGTCGTACTATCTAATCTCGCACTTAAACGTAATGTAGACAAAAGTAAAACCATTTCACTAAGAAGCTCTTGTAAATCGCCGGCAACATGACAGGCAGTAGCCTCATGATGCATGGAATGTAATGTGTGTAATGCTTCAAAACACATCTCAATACCACCATTGTATATAACCAATAAGCGATCCTCATCATTATCAACTATAAATAGTAGTAGTAGTAGTAGTTCATAATCGGATATGAAATGCAAAAAAACAAAAATTTCTAAACGAATAAAAATTTACCTAATATTCTTAAAGCATTAATCAGAGTACCCCACGAAACGCGGGCATCTAAAGCAGTCAAATAAGCTGATAAAGTGGTACGACGGAAGGCAGTTATTTCATGTTTATCTTGATCACTTGCATCGGGATAGCGGGTAGCAAATAGTGTCATCAATTTGAATAATTCATCAACGGCCGCTGCATATTGTGTTGGATGCGGCGTAATATTCTTAAAAGCCCATTGCAAATTTTGATGAGCAGCTAATTGACGTGTCAAACTACGACTCTGTTCACAACATAAACGTAATAGACCGTAATAAGCAGGTAACATGGCACGATTATATGCCACTATTTCCGAATCATCATGATCAGCTCTGTAGAGAAAATTTTTTTTTTTTTTTTTAAATATTTTGTATAAGAAAATATTTCACAAATTTGTAATCGTATGAGAAATATAAGTTTTGTTGAATTATTTGCAACACTACAACAACAATATCAGGTTAAATTAAACAAATTAATCGATATTTTGAAAAAAACTACTCGTAACTACTCTCTTAATCAAATATGATACAAAACTCCCTATAGTCGGTTTAATAGAATAATAAAATTATTTAAAATTATATAGTTTCGGAAATTTCCATAAAATATTATAAATATATATATTCTTAGTGAGGACAATTCACAGAAACAAATTAGCCATATCTGTTTGAAATAACGATTATCATCTTCAGCTTGGTTTCAAATCGCACATTGACTGACATTGAACTAATTGTAGGAGGCCTGGTTAGGACTATATATTTTTTATTTTTATTCCACAAAACATTCTAACATTCAACATCAAGTCCGAAGTTACTTTATAAAATTCAACTAGAAGTATAAATGTATATAAACTTCAGTCTTTAAAGCGTAAAGAATTCCGATAATAGAATAGAAGTGCGAAACGAAACTATGTACCATAGTCTCTGGTATATGATTTTATGAAAAAAAAAAAAAAAAATTATATATAATCCTTCTTCTCGAATGTTGAATACAATAATCTCTAGTGGAATGGAATATTCTAAGTCTAATGGAATATTAGAAGATACATTAAAAAAAAGCTTATATACTTACAATATGTAGTTAAATGCAATATTACGAGTTATTTCCGAAGAATTAGCTACGATTAAAGCATTCTCCGGGCAATCAACGATGGTATGATGCCAAAAGGCCAATAAGGCATGTTTATTATGATGAGCCGGGACACTCGGTTCGGAGAGACGTGGATGAAATAAATCCCATAATGAGCGCATATAAGGTCCCATCTGAAAATTTGGAAAAATTTATATTTAAAACAAAACAAAAAAAAAAAAAAAAAAAAAAAAAAAAAAATACAATACTCTTCTTCTATTATTTTCTATATCTGAACTAACGGGCTTATAAGTCAAAAATTCTTAAGAAATTTTATGAAAAAATATTCAAGTTAAAAGGATTTTCTTAATGATAAATAAGTAAACGGACGAGTAGCTTAACAAATTTTATGTTATGTTATTCAATGACACATTTTAAGGATTCTCTCAAATTCATCTCAAATTTATCTAGGTTTTGCGAAGGTATATCACAAAATTGATATATGCAGCTGACAAACTAAGACATAAATTTTGATAACCGTGTTTTAAAACAACTCAAATGTTAGAATAATCGAATATATCTATTCTAGGCACTAAGTATCTTGGCAAAGTATTTTTAAAATCATTGCAATGCTTGAATTCCTAATGTAACATATATGAGGGAATTTTTTTTTTTTTTTTTTTTTTAAAAGAAACGAAAAATCTATCAAAATTATTTACCATAAGTTTTTCAGTCTTTGAAACCATGCAATAGCCTAAAAGACTAAAATAGGATGTTAATTTAGTGGTACCGTGCGCGCTTATATCTGCGTAGGTACGTGCTGGACGCAGCAATCGTAACAACAAATTGATAATATTATGTAAAATGATTTGAGCATCATTATTTAATTCGCTGCAATGGAAAAAGAGACAAGAAAACAAAAAAAGAGAAAAAAAAATTAATTAAATTTTTTTATCAGTAAATTAAAATTTTACTCGAACGCACCGATAAGTATGTGAAGACGTAGAAGATAATTTATGCAATGAATGTGTGCGGAAATTAGCTCTAAACGATTGCGAAGGTACTAAAGAAACCAATAAATAAGCAGCAGCTAAAAAAAACATAATGTGTTAGAGTAAAAAAATTTATATGATCAGAATCAAAAAGATATCTTTCATGACTCTCGCATCATCATCATCATCATCATTATCATCATTATTACCATTGCGAACTCTTGCATTGTTGTGCGCCAATAAATATTGTTCTACCCAATTATCGGCTGATTGTAAAATCCAGGCATGTGCTATTTTATTTTTTGGTGCCTGAAAGGCTAACCAATCGAGTGCCGATTGAGGGCAATATTCGGCAGCATCCCAGACACGTTGTAGCACCAATTGTGAGAAACAAGGTAAACCCGATACTCCGCTTTGAGTTTCGGTTAACAGAGTTAATAATTTAAAGAATGGACCACACAATTCAGTATGTTTGGTAACAGAAGCAAATAACATCGTTATAATTTGATTTGCTAAACGTTCATCCCAGCGGCATAATGCGTGTATCAAATGCTTAGTTTGATGTGGATTTATGTTATCTTTAATTTGTTGATATAAAAATGGAAAACCCTATAAACGATAAAGTTATATAGGTAAGGTAATATTTTTTTTTTTTATTATTTTTTTTTTAAATTCACTTTTTACCTTTCCTGCCGCAATAGCATTGTAGTCTTTGGTAGAAAGTTTCAAGCGTAAATCTTGGCCACGTGATCTTTCCACTAGGCTAGCGACCAAAGCAATCATTTTATCCAAAGAAGCTGGCCGATTTTTATCAACCGATAAAGCTTCATCCGAAGAATTGTCATCATTATCAGAACCAACGTCAAGCTATAAATACAAAAAAAAAAATTTTTTTAATTATTTTCAATAAATAAAAATAAATAAAAAAAATCAATTATTTTCAATAAATAAAAAAAAATCAATAATTTTCAATAAGTAAATATAAAAAAAAATCAATTCTTTTCAATTTCGTAGAGAACTAGATCCTAAAAAACTGAACAACAAGAAATAAATTTAAAATCTGAAAGGGATGATATAAAATTTTTGATTTCTTTATATGGGAAGCTGTTGAAATAGTTTTTTTTTTTTTTCAAGTTTTTTATTAAACATAAAATATAAAAAGTTTGAACAAGAATATATTCAGACGAAGAGAAAACTTTAAGCTTTAAGACAATTTGAAGAAAGGTAAAGATTCCTTTAATGGTCTTAGCGTTTGCTTTCGAGGGTATTTCCATTTTAAATTATGAAAAATATTTTTTTTGATTCTCTGCCTAGATAGATAAAATAAAAAAGAAACTAAGCTTTCATTTTCATTATAAATTAACCTTCCGAGGTAAACTTAAAACATTTCTTATAAGTCGAATTCGTTCATATCTTTTACATTTTCTTGAATTAAGCAAATAATGTTATTTCCCATATACACGAAAATATTAGAAGATAGTAATATATAATAAATTATATTATATATAACATATATAATATAATATATATTATATAATATATAATATAATATATAATATAATATATTATATAATATATAATATAATGTATAATATAATATATAACATAATATATAATATATACACATATGTCTATATATATATTAGACATTTTAGAAACCTTATTAAAGTTAATATAGAATTTTCAATTCATATTTCTGAATGTAATACAAAACAGAATAATATTCTCTCATAATACTTAAATAGTAAGAATATATATATATGAAAATTATAAGAAACTTACGCAATCTTGAGTTTTATTGCCTAAATAAAAGTCGGCTACACTTTTTATAACACCGATACGTAATAAAAACAATGTCTCCTCATCACCCATTCGAGAAAATTCAAATAGTAAACCAAAGAATTCTGATAGATGACGTAAATGAGCTTTAGCTCCATGTTCCATTAATAAAATCAAGGAACTTATGAATCTAGTAACGCAAGATGTATGTCCAATAACTTCTTTACCATCCTCATCTGTTTCTGATTCCAAATACAAATGTGCATGTGTTGACCTAAGCAAAAGAAAAAGTATTGAAGAATTTTTAAAGAAATTTATATTCTTCGTATTAAATTTTTACTTATATATACCTTAGTCTCTGTATAACATGAATAACTAAACGTTGAAACATTTGACGAACCATTTGATTTGGGCATTGTATTAGAACTTGAACAGGCCACCAAGGTTCAAGAGACATATGACTAAGGAACCATTCGCATGCCTCTGGACTGGCATTAAATTGTTTAGTTAACAATTCTACCCAGGGTACCATTGTGGGCTATAAAACAGAAAATATAAAAATACACAATATTAAAAAAAAAAAAAAAATTATATTTAAATTTAATAACACACAAACCTTTTCTTTGGCATGAATAAAAGTTTCGATAAAAAATGAAACAGATAACTTGGCGGCAATACATGTAACATCTTGCTGAGCTATCAAAGTTTGTGGAATATGCCCACATATCTGCCACATGAAACTGTATGTAATATAATAAAAAATAAATTATTTTATAATACACACACACACACACAAACAATCTGAGAAATTGTTCTCTCAAGACCTTCTTAACTTACTTGAAATAAGTATGTTCAAATATATTACGATCTTGTAAAAATTGTCGATTATCTTGCCATATCCATTCCTCAAGTTCTTTATTTAATTGTGGTCTTAAAAAATGATCAATTTTCAATTCTTTATTTAAATTACCGCTCGATGTTGATGATGATGATAAAGATAATGACGGTGATCCCGATGATGTAGTCGGTATTTCATTGTCATTATTAGTTGTCTTATTTCCTTTATGACAATTGCTCGTTAATATTTTAAGACTTAAATCATCTAAATCCACATCTATTTTTGTAGATTCTTTTTCAACTTTCAAATGATTTTGAGTTTTCGATTTATTGGCAATATAGGGCGAAGATAAGAGTTCGGCATGTCGTTCTTTTAAATAATCTGGTAATCTTCGTTCATAGAATAGCATATAAGCAGAATTGGTTTTTTCAAAACTGAAATCCAAATACTTTTCAGTCACCGAGTCATAAGTTTTACTCTGAAAATAGGAAAAAAAATTGCAAAGAAATTTAAAATATCAAAATCAAAACTTACAGTCATTTCACCACCGAAACATTCGGCTGCAATTTGTGAAGGATCGAACGGTTTAACTTCAGCATCATTAAATAAAAACCAACGATCGTGTTGCAAAACTGTTTTATTACGTTCTTTAATAAAACTATAATAATGACCACCGTCAGCTGTTCCAGTATGTACAGTAACACCTACTAGTTCATATCTGAAATAAAAAAAAATAAATAAAAGTTACAACAGACATATACGTAGAGAAAATGTATTAAATGTTTTT
>KK351191.1:340803-355068 GCA_000671755.1 Glossina brevipalpis
AATAAAAATAATAATAATAGAAATAATAATAATAAAAATAATAATAATAAAAATAATAATAATAGAAATAATAATAATAAAAATAATAATAATAATAATAATAATAATAAAAATAATAATAATAATGAAATTTACTCTAAACATTCTTCTAGATCTTCATCGTCTAGTTCGGAATATTCTTGCTTATCGCCATTTTCTTTAGCTTTCTCACGTTCAAGCCTACGTTTCTCTCGATCTTCTGCAATAGGTGGAATAAAAAAACATTAATTAATTTTGATTTATTTATTTTTCTACCCTCTATGTATGTATACCTTTGTATTGGTGAGGCATTAGTGTCTTTTCTACATAATCGGACATATTTAAACGCATTGGAAACGAGAAATGCGTATTAACTTTTTCCTTAAGCATTGTTACCATATTAAAAGTGTAACGCATAGTATTGAAACATAAGATTTGTGGTAATCTTTTAAAGCAGGCTCTTTTTTCAGCACGAACCTTTTTTCCACATTGTGAACATGTATACATATTATCACCTTCTAAAGTATCTTTAACGGTTACTTCATCCAATGATTCTTGTAAATTACGCATATCGGCTACTTGACATCGAACTGTATAGAATTCTTCAGCAGTCCGTGAGACATGATCGCAATCTAATGATACGACATTATTGCTTAAAGTACCACAAAATAAACGTTTCACTAAATCCTTTAATTCCGGTGTCATTTCTTCTAGTTTTGATACTAAATCTATAAAGAATTCTGCCATATCTTTTTGTTCACCAGTATTCAATGGTTGATGATCCATTTGATAGACACGACAAAACGAACGTGGATTATAAGCTTTTCGTTCGGATTCTAAAAGATAGGCGAACATACGTTGCAATTCCAATAAAGTAGGACCATGTTTTTGAGATTTGTTGGGAGGAACTTTTAATATGGCACTACGAGCTTGTGGCATCATATAAAGGTGCTGTATACAAGAGGCCATATAACAAGTGGCACCCAAATTGGTAAGGCCTACATAACCGCACTCCGATCGTCCCTCGTCTCGTGGCCAATAATCCCATGGGTATGGAGGTTTTGGTCCAGGCGTATGTTGAGCCAACAGTTTAGCATGTAAGAATGTATAATTTTTTGGACAATTCTTACACAACTCTACCAATAAATCATAAGCTGCCGCTCGCGAAGTAGCTGATTTACATTTCGGCTTTTGACGATTTGATGGCGAAGGCATATCGAATAAAAATTCAAATATTTGTTCAATAAATTGCAACGCATTATGACTGAACTTAAAGGTAGGATCATATTTTACTAAATTCGACATAAGATTTACTAAACCGACCAGTCCATCGTCCTGAAGACCATAACGTGTCTCATAAAAATCTCGAGTCAAAATACTTTGTGCAACAGATTGACAAAGTTTTTCTATATCGATCGCATCTTCATTACAAGAGGAGGATTCTAATGAAGATTTCACCATATCGGGTGATAAGGTATCAACTAAACGGGCCAAAAGCCAAAAATAATCACGACACGCAGGTCCATACGGTTCTTTTCCATCGTCGCCAAGTACATACGGATTTTGATGACCATACGAAGTCATTTTCTCTGCCACTGATAGAAAAGATATCAATTTTCTTAACAAAGGTGCCAATAATAGCTGATGACTTTGAGCATTTCCCAAACATATACGATATAAACCGGCACATATTTCTCTACGGACTGCGGGTTCCGGATCTTCAAGTATGAATTTTTGTACCCAATTACAGTATTCTGGTTGTGCCCATAATAAACAACGCGCTTCAGCCGAGGCATGCACGAAGCTTACCATTATATTCATAGCAAATTGTACAACTTGAGCTCTACCCCAGAAACCGGTACGTAAATGATGATATTGATAAGCGGAAGTATTAGCCAAATAATTGGCATAAGCTTCATCGTTAAGTATAGATGATAAACGTTGCAAACATTGATCTACTTGCATCATTTCTAACATAAAATTTTTTGGTTGAGAAATAGCTACATGCATATCTTCGGCAGGTATCTCCTCAAAGCCCAATAACCAAAGAATTCTTAATAAACTGGCCAAACAATCGTGACGCCACTCGTTAAGTAATTCCCCAGGATATGTGCTCTGTTGTAATTGTCCCGATACAAAAATTTCATATAAATGTTTTAATCCTCCGCATTTAATAAATGTTTCACTCCATTTACTATCACCAATCCGACGTAAAACGTCGACAGCATTAGGAGAATTCCCAAAGATTTGAATAGTTTCCAATTTTTTATGATGTGATTTATTCGTTTTTAAAGGATTATTTTCTTTATCATTAACTAATTCTTCTTGTTCTCTATTCTCGTTATCATTCGAACAATTATTCGCAACGTTGCTGCTTTCTTTTTGATTGATGTCAGATTCTAAACAATCTTTACGATCTTCTGGAATATTAGATTGATTTAATCTTCTAAAATCATCTTTCGTGCCGCTAACACTTGGATCGTTTATTTGTCGATGTTTTCCACCATTACTTGCAGCATTCTTTTTGGCGCTAGTAGTAGTAGTAGTAGTAGTAGCTTTCGATGTTCCACGTGTATATGCTTCTATAGGTAATATATTACCATTTGCTCCACCACAGCAAGATGGACCGCCACGTCCTTGGAATACACTATTCAATGCTAAACTTTCTACTATATGCATTGAATACATAAATTTCTGCAAATTGGTAGGATCTAAAAGCTCACAGAGCTTTTGTTTGATTTCTTTACGTTTATTCATTTGTTCTTCGGGTTCAGTAGCTAATTGTTCAATTCTAGCTAAATCATTCGATAAACCTTTAAAAGCATCCAATATCATAGGATTAGTCGGTAAAATCGCTAATATATCCCAAACTCTACGAGATAACAATTGCGCTTTGGTATGCAATTGTAAATTGGTTGGTTGAGGTTTCATATCACCTAATGTTTGCATTAAACGAAATAATTTCTCAAAATAATTCGATTGTAATAACAAAACTGTAGGTAGACATTCTTTTGGTGGTGGTGGTTGCATTGAAGGATGATCAACATTAGTTTCTTTGCGTCGTGCACCACGACCACCTAATGATACATAGACTATCTATAATTAGAGAAATTTTGTGATTGTGAACATACATTTCAGATGATATTCAATATAATTGAATTTTATAACAACACATCATACATACTTGATTGTCCTTGAAGCCTGCATCAATTAAGGTGCGTTCATCATATTCAGAACTTAACTCTTGACCTTGAGTTATAATACGTAGAGGACCTTCACTTAAAAGTAAACCTAAGACCGGAGCCGATACACCCGATGTGGATGAACCTTGAAGATTTTCCCACCTATAAGACAAAAGACAAAAGAAATCCTTATTTACCTTCTTATCGCTTACACAAGATGAAAAGTGATCAATCCAGTAGTGGTGATCCATTTTTACCATTTAGAAATTTCAGCTTTCAATTCCGCAATTAGATCACAATTATGCATATGTAATACAGATTTCTCTGATAAGCCATTCGGTTGTAATATAATACGAATAGATGGTCCACCACCTTCATTTTTCAAATTACTATGAGATCCAATACCTTGACCTTCAATAGCCCAACGTCTTAAATGAAAAGCATAACGACGACGAAATGTTTCCAAATGTGTATTTAATAACATTAAACCACGTTGCACACACATTAAAGCATTCTCATCTTCATTACTATTATTTTAAAAGAAAAAATTTTTTTGGTAATAAATAAATTCAAATTATTCCAAAAAAAAAAAAAAAAAAAAAAAAAAAAAAAAAAAAAAAAAAAAAAAAAAAAAAAAAAAATATTTCACTTTAACTTTAATTTATTTATATACCTTTCCAATGCATTGGCTGCTTGAACTAAATTTTCCATACATTGCGAGACAAATTCACGTTCGAAACGCAATTGTTGACTCATATAATACATATTAATGTATTGAATGGCCGCTAATGATACTTCAGTATTATGTGCTCGTAAAGCAATTTTCCATAAATGATACATTCCAACAATATTCGATGAGTTAGTTGATAAAGAATCAGTTTGTTTCTCATAATGAGCTATAGCCATACGAGCTAAACTGCAAAGTTGCTGAAAGAGACCTAATGCTACCATTGAAAATTCTTCGGGTCTTAATTCAGGCAACTTTTTCAAATAAAGATGCTGTAAAGCTTCCAAACCGAGAGCATGCTGATCACCACCTTTAGCTTGACTTTGTAACCAAGAAAAATAACAATCAGAACATTCAGGATCATGAGCTAACCATTCCCATAAAGCATCTACTTGTTCTAAACTCAACCTTAGAAACGAGATATGAAACAAAAAAAAGTTAAGCATAAGCACCCGTCTGTCTTATGGTCGCAAATAAAAAAAAAAGAAAATTAATTTGAAGAGAGAAACACTTACCGAAATGTCTTAGGTGAACCCATCGAAGAAAATATGGAAGACAAAAAATGTAAACGTACAGAAACTTGAGTTTTATGTGAATATAATGAGATATCGGTGGATAATAGATGCTGTTGTGTTTGTTGTTGTTGTTGTTGTTGTTGTTGTTGCTGTTGTTCATTTCCTTTATTAGAAATTAAATCCGTATACCGTTTAGTATAATGTTTGATATTATTAAAGAAATGATACATCATTTTATGTTGTCTTTCCGCCCACATTGTTATCTGATGAGTATCCGATGGTCGAAATTGTTGAAAAGAAGCAAACAATTTTGGCAGTAAACGCAGAGAAACAATAACACTTTTATTATTAGCTAAATTATGTAAACATCCTTCAATGAATTTAGTGCGTAACTGACGATCGTTGCTAAAACATAATAGCGTAGCTAAAGCTTTCTCAGCTTCTAATGCTAAAGATTCACCTAATTGAGACTATTTAAGAGATTGAATTGAATTGAATTGAATTGAATAAATTAAATACTAAACTAACTAATCGATTGATTTATATTTTACTTACAATTTTATCATCTTGCAACAAATCCCATAATAAAGTATTCCCCGGTTGACAAACATCATTAATTTTAAATGTAGGTTGTGATGGAGAATTCGTTGTTGTTACGGTCTTTATACTATCTTTTACTAAACTGGTGGAAGCACTCAAATCTATATCGACTTCGTTACCCAATTGTTTACCAACTGTTGCTGCTGTAACCGCTTTTGCCATAGCTGCTGCAGCGTTTGCTTGCTGTTGCATAGCCAACAATGATTGTTGAGCATTACCTGTGGCTACGGCTGCTGCTGCTACAGCCGCTGCAGCAGCTGCTACGTTTGCCTCTGTTTTTTGCATTGA
This sequence comes from Glossina brevipalpis, assembly GCA_000671755.1. Taxonomy (NCBI): domain Eukaryota; kingdom Metazoa; phylum Arthropoda; class Insecta; order Diptera; family Glossinidae; genus Glossina; species Glossina brevipalpis. The sequence continues at coordinate 346,134 of KK351191.1, forward strand.
CATGGCAGTATGAGCGGCTGCCATAGCTGCCGCCGCAGCAGCAAATGCTGGTGGCATACCAACGTGTGCTACACGCGGCGCATGCGAGCTTACTAGCTGCGCCAATTCTTCTTCGCAAGGTGAGACATCTTCGTCATCAAAGTCAGCCATATTTTTTTCCGATTTATTACTTATCGGTGATGAGTAACTTCCATCATTTTCTGCACCACTTAATAATTCACTGATATGTGTTTCAGCTATAGCCCTGATATAGGGTCCTTCACCTTGTAAATGTTTTAAAACTGCACTCGGTACCTGACCCGGATCACTACAGTCATCGCTATCATTCAAAATTTCACCTTCACCATCTTCAGCATCATCACTAGAGGCTTCATCTTCACCGCCGTCACAGATTGCTTCAACTATATGATAAGCTAAACGTGTCAAAGGAATGCTATTATTTTTACGTCGTTTACGTGATTTTTTACGATGCATTTGAATATTCATTGTATCCTGTTGTAAGTCATCTTCACTGCTTGAATTATCAATTATATTAACAATGCGATGATTTTTCATTCTATGCAATAAAATATAAAAAAAAAAGAAAAAAAAAAAAAAAAGAAAAGAAAAGAAAACCAATAATATATATGCTGCTCTAGCGTTTGTCTCTCTAATTCACTTACTTCATATCCACTTTAGTATTTATCATATTTATATCCTCTTCATTAATTTCTTTTGCTTTTTCTTCTGTCGGATCACATACATGACGTCTACGTCTAGCCTGTTTACATGGAGGCGCACCTGTATCTGACGAACATATATTTTCTATGTCTACAGGACTTTTTCGAGCACTCGCTAAACTGCTATCATCACAATTACCTTCATCCGAATTACTACCATCCATACTACCACAATCAGAACTCGTAGCAGTTGCATTAGCTACTAAGAGCTCATCCTCTAAACTCATTTGCGATCGCGATTTATCTCTGGACCATATCAACTTAGTTAAAGCTGAAGCGATGTAAATACTTTGTTCGGTATGCTCTTTGGGATCCATGCGACAGAGTAATGTATACAAATACATTGCTGGCTTGGGAGCCAAATTCTTAACTAACGATGGCAGTATATCGAATATTGTTTTTGAACAATGTTTTAATTGTTGCGTAGCTTGCCAAATAAGTTTAATATGCTCCTCAGTGATTTGATTTTCTACTGCTAAGAAATTTAAAACAATATGAGCCTGTTTCAAAACTTCGACATGTAAGTTAGGTCCAAAAAGATGTTGTATAATTTGATTCTCAGTTAACCAAGTTGCTATCTTTTGAGCGACTATTTCGACTTCTCCAACTGATTCAATTTCACCGAATATATTTATATGAGCATTAATTTGAGCGATACCTATATAGTTAATATTGCAAGAAAAAAAAAAAAAAAAAAAAAAAAAAAAAAATTTTAATTTAATATCTCTCACTTAAAACATTTATTCTTACCTGCTAAACGCATTGTTAACGTAGTTGATGTAAAATATTTAAAAGCCAAAGCCAAACCTTCCACATCAAAACTTACAGATGCATCCAATGGATCTCTAACGGCTGACCATACGAAATCAGCCATTGCACGTGTAGCTGCTGTTCTTAAATTTTGATCTGATAACTTGCACATATATTGCAAAACTCGGCTACGTAGCGGCACAAATAATTGAACAATGCAACCATAATTCAACCATAATTTTATATTTGAAACTGTAGCAGTTATTGCATGAGCCGTATTAACTGGTAAATCGGGATGTTCAAAACTTAGCATCATAGCTGCAAAACCGCCAGAATTGCAAAATAAACAAATATTGCGTAATAAATACACAGGAATTTCATTGTCATGGAGATCACAAAAAATGGCTAAATGTTGAGCTTCCTCAGCTGAAATATCATCTAATCTTGCATGCGTACCATGCTTATAAGCGATGTATAGAGGAAAATTTAGTAGGAATATTTTGGATACAAGAAGAAATAATTTTTCCACTTCAGGCAATATCCAAGTCTCTTCGGTATGCTGAGCAGTTAAACTTTGTATAGATGAACCCGATGACGATGACGATGATGATGAATTTGATGAAGCTGACATAGATTCATCATTTGTTGAAGTTTCTATAGTTTGTGATTTTTCTTTAATAATATCCTTTCTTTCCGCAACATCCTTAGCTAAGCCGTCTCTAACGTCCTGTTTTTCTTTGACGCTATCATTCGTTATCTTTTTTATATTTTCATCTTTATCTTTAAATTTATCACTATTTGTGGCATTAGGTGCAGATTGAGCCGCATTGGCTGTTAATCGTTTATAATCCTCTATTAGTTTATCAATATGTTTAAGATGATGAACAGCTAAATATATCATGGATTGCACTACCAAATTAAAACGTTCGAAATTTTTTACGTCCCTATATAGGCACATGCATTGCCTTTGAGGCCACGCTTGTATATAACCAAAGGCAGTTTCAATTTCATTCTTGTATAGAATTGCATGCTTTGCGTCGTTAATACGAATTTCATCTAAAAAGAGAGAAAAAAAAAAAAAAAGAAATTCTATTAAAATATTTGATTTGATTTATATATATATCCACCGGCTTTTTCTTTAACACATAATCCAATAAATAAATCTTTGATTGCTCTCTTCACCCTTCCAAAACATACAGAATCAGGCGAACACAATAGCATATATATGTATACAATTTTTTTTTTTTTTTTTTTTTCTTCTTTTTACTATAAACACGTTACAATACTTACACGACTCTAGCAATTGTTGAAAATCTGAACAGATATCACACATGGCTATTGATAAAATTACTCCAATAGACTTTTTTTTTCTATTCAATTTGTAATCCTATCAAATTAGTGCTCCCTTTTTTTCGGAAAATATTTAGTCTTCCTTTTTTTTTTTTTGCTAATTCCGTTTTCTATCTCTCTGTAAGCAGATTTTTTTTTCTTCTACTTTATTTCCATTTATAATTTTTGAAGATTTTTCGCTAAACCCTCTTTAAATTTTTTCTTCTCTAAAGCCATATGACTTTTATTTAATAGTTTTCAATCTTGAATTCAATTTCATTCACTATATTTTTGTAAATTTATAAAAAAAAAATTCCTTTTGCACAATTTTTTCCTTTTATCCACTGCAAATTCTTTTTCTACTTTTTGCTCTATGTAGTGTTGCCAGGTGCAAAGAAAAAAAATGGCCGAACAATGAAAATCATTGTCTCTTTTGTTCATTTTATTTACTTATTCGTAAACAATGGTCGGCTAATTTTTATATAAAAAAACGAATAATTATTAATTTCAAATATTTAGGGCAATTTTATATGATAAATATAAAGGCATTCAGAGATATCTTACAAGTGGTTTGTAAATGGGCGTCCAATTTAAATTTAAATTTTTTAAAAATTTTTAAACCTTCCTGTTTTGAAGGACCTGGAAATCGAAATAAAATTGACAATTAATACGTGTGCAGAACAGCTGTTTTATATGTTGCAAAAAAAAAAAAAAAAAAAAAACATCACTGGAAGGAGAAAGCGTGCAAAATCTCTTCGGTGCAATTGAATTGTGATAGAAAAGAAACAACAAATTTTTATTTTGTTTTATTGAAGAAAAAAAATAATAATATCTCCTTCGATAAAAGTTATATTTTAAGTCATTTGATATTGGAAATAATCTAGTAAATATGAACATCTTCACTTCAGTCGAAAATTTAATTAATTTAACTAACATTTAGGACATCATAAATTTCTAATCGCTTTGTCGTTAATAAGCAGGTTTAAGAGAATCGCATTATGAACACAACGAAATCGTTTCAGAGAAATTAAACGAACTAAATGAAACCAATTAAATTAAATATTTTAATTTATTATTATTGTTAGACGCGCGTTAAAGTTTATAAGTTAACAAATTTCATCGATGAATTTTTTCGCGTAAATAATAATTCATTTTTTTTTTATTATTTTTTTAAGTTCATTTTTTTTATATAAATAGGAGTAGATCGTTCCAATAGATTTTAATCTTTATGCAAGTTAGTTACTGTCAAAACGTTCAGTATTATCTGGAATGCCGAATGACGAACATGTTTGAAGTTTCTTTCCGCGAAAAATTTGTGCAAAAAAATAAATTAAATTTACAAAAGGAATGTGTGTAACGTATAGCCGGTTAATTTATTTATGCGGTTAGCTTTATTAAGGTTATAAATAGAGTTTAAAATGATATTTTATAAAGTAAATTCAATCATTGTGTTCTTTGATTAGTGGTAAATATCTTTTAGGGAAAATGCGCCAAAAATCTTATCTCAAGCGTTATGAAAAAAATATAAAGTATGAAGATGAAATAGTGTTACCATCGTTAGAGAAAATGCGAAATTTCCTCACATCTCTGTTCAAATGAAAGTAAACGCGAATTCAAAGCTTATAAGCTGTTAAAGTATGAAGACGAAATAGTGTTACCATCTTTAGAGAAATTACGGAATTTCCTCACATATCTGTTGTAATGAAATCAAACGCGAATTCAAAGCTTACAAGATGTAGTAGTTCATATATATATATATATATATATATATATATATATTTGTAAATATAAAACATGCAAATTATTATTTTTGCTATTAGAAATTGGAAAATTTTACAAATTTTATAAGCAAAAAGCGAGGCAGAATCCTACTACAAAGTATTTCATATAGCAAATGTTAATTGCAATGCTAGGTTGCTAATATTTTCATTACCCCAATTTTGTGTTAGTAATAAAAAAATTTATAGTATAGCAATAGACCGCAGAGTCCGATTTTGTCTACATCTTTACGAAAATATTTAAATCAAATTAAAAAACAAAAAAAAAACAATAGAGTGTTATTAAGGTAAGCTGTTTATCAAAAAGTATTTCCAAATTCAGTCCTAGATCGAAACTGCGTATACAAAGGTACATACATGAATACAAACTATAATCACTATTTTTTCTCTGTCGTACTTTGTCTTGCGGGGTATTCGATGCAGTATATTTTTGCCCCACCCCAAACCCCGACAATGTCTTCTTGTATATTCCATACCATTGCTGCTTATGATCTGCGGCGGTTTCCTGTTTCATAGGCACTAGTACGGTGTACTTCAAAAATCGATCAACGAGCACTAACAAACTTGTACTTCCTGATTAAATCCAGGAACAATTGTCTATGAAATCGTTCCAGTACATGTCACAAGGGTTCTGCGGATTTCTGCTGAGTTACCTTATACTTTTAGCAAGTAGTGCAATTCCAGATATACTTCTTAAAATCTTCAAACATGTTTCAAACATGTACCGTCAACAAATCCTCTGGATTGCATCTCAGATACCCATGTGTCCATTGGGTACTTCATTGTAGTTCTCTTACAGCACCCTGAACCCCGGCTGTTTTCCCTTAGACCTTTCACGGCTATATTTTATCGTTTACCGACCTGGGGAAATGCTTTTACAAATTATGATTTAATAATTATGATTCAATAATGTATATGAATATTCCGACGGGTTGTCCATTACAGCTTGAAGATTTTTTTTTAATTAAGGATATTCAATGGGCTATCTATTGCTCTAAGACGTTTCATCGACCAATGATCTGTGACTACTACAAAGTGGTCAATGCACGGCCTCATCTTTGTAATATCATAGGTAATTGCCAAAGGCTTCTTCTCAAGTTGCCGAGTAATTTCGCAGTGCAATGTTTGGTTTAGGGCTAGCGTATGCAATAACGCATTCCGCTTCTTCTAAATATTGTCTTAACAGTAGATGCAGTCCCATATCACCATGTCGCTAGCCTCGGTCTATAAGTAAAGACTTGGCACGTTGATTGTATGAATCTACTTCTGTTCATTTCCTTTTCCGGATAAATATTGTCAATAATTCTTCCACCGCTTGCTCTATACCAAGACGTTATTCCCTGGAATCTTTGGAACCCCTTAATATTTTATTGTGCTGACATTTCACTAATCGCTTTCGTTTTGTTAAAATCGATGTTTATACCCTGTTCACTTACGATATGTTCTCAAACTTGCCTCAAACTTCTCATAAATTCACATTTACCAGCATTTGTTCGCAGACTTCCTAGTCTCTTCTTTCGGAAGACTTTTTTCAAATTCGCAATTTGCTATGCTAGGGTCCAACCCAAAGTAATAATATCATACAAATATGTGAACGCCTGTGGCTACATTTTCGGACCAATGACGGTATTCAATTCACGTCGGAAGAGAGCAAGTGCTGAGTGTGAGCCAAACGATACCACCTTCCATTGAAACAATCCTATCCCAGGGTCCTCAAATGCAGTGTATTGTCTAGTGTTTTCGTCTAACGGTATCTGATAGTAATCACATCGTAAATCGAGGCTTCACTTTACTTCACGTACATGGTCTAAGATTGCCTTCAGCTTCGATAAGGACTATGCTTCTGGTTCAGATGTACGAAGTCCGTGTATAATCGTATTGTGAGATTTCTCTTTGTAGCCGACGTAATTGGGGAGGTAAATGAGCATTTCAAAGACTTCATACGTCCTTTCTCCAATAATTTATATGTCTCGTTATCAATTATGCCATGAATTGCGGAGTTTTGATTCGCATATCTTAGTTATGATTTGATTATGTGCGCAGAAAATTCTATAGAAATGATTCTACTCGTTCTCGTTCTATAGAATTTAAATTGGCGATACCACCGTCTTTCCAAATACATAACTTCCATGGTTTGTTTTCCCATTTCCCGGGATTTAAAAGCTCTCTTCTAATAATCATTTTCCCTCACTCCGAGCTCTACAGACATTTTCTAAATTGTCCAAATATCGTATTACGAATTTAAAGAAAATTTTCGTGACTTTAGTTTTAGAAAAATTTGATGTCATTTGGAAAAGCAAACACGTCAAATCTATAAATAAATTTGAAAAAATTATTATTTGACATAAAAAAGCTCTACATGTAATAAGAGACGGTGGGTGCTGTTCTCTACTAAACATAGTTGTATAAAATTTCAACTTTAAGATCATGACATAAAATGTAAACAGACCAATGTTTACATTTTGAATAGCACTGCTTTTCCATAATCATAACTGTCAACCGAATTATACTTTAATTTGCATTAAACTGCATTTAAAACTGTTTTGTTCTAATTACAGTTTCTTTGCAGTGTTAGAAAACGAGACAATCATAGTAAACAGTTTATGGTAAGTGGAATTTTCTTTGTATTTTATCTTAATCTATATATTATGTGTATATATACGTGTATGTACATTTGTATTTAACGAAGAAGAAATTTTATTTTTTTGAAACCGAATTTTTTTTTAATCAAAACAAAAGATGATGATGGACCTACTTATATGAGCACACTTATATGTGCAAATAAATTTATTTCGTATTTTGCTGTGTGAATGATTTTTAAGATGGTGCCATCTACATGTCACTAGTCTTTGTTTTTCTTTTGTTAAAAAAGAAGAAGAAGAAGAGGAGATTATTATTTTCTTCATTGCCAAACACCAAAAAGTGTACATACACTTAAATAAGACGGAACAAAAAACATTTGAAAAATATGAGTTAAGGTATTTTTTTAAATGATTTTATCACAATAGAAGAAAAGTGAAATTTGCATAAATGAAAACAGTTTTTTTCTTTCGAAATTCTATAGCGGTTACAATAGATAAAATTCTATCAAATTTCTTGCAATAATTACACACACACAATTTTATTAAAGTAAATGTTCTTTTGTTGTAGGAAATATACCCTTTCAATAATAAAAACCTTAATAAATAAGACGTTTAAGTAAATCGATGAATTTCATTGGATTCACTTAGTTTATCTACTACCCTATTAACTTTTCGTCGCTTGTCTATTTCTACGATACGATACTTTCATACTTTCCTTTTTCCTTAATTGACGCATTTTTATACCCTACATCATTCGTGGTCCAGGCTATACGAAGGTTGTGCGGATGTACACCAGAGACTTATCAACCTATACCTTAGACTTATCTTTTATTATACTGAACATAATTTTCTGAACCCGTATATACTGTCTTCTACACGATTTCCAGAACTGTCGCATACACCATCCGTGATATAAGATATATTAAGGTTATGCCGATGTATAGCCTAAAGAAAATGCCATAGATCCATCTTTTGTTATATCGATTGATTTAAAATCATTTTCTGAAATGATTTAAATTTTTCTAATGTCTGTCTGTCCAAGTGTTTGGTGTCTAATCTATAAGTCGCAATTTTGCAAATATTTTGACGAAACTATATATACTGATGTGATCGAAAGTTGGATTTGATGGCCCATTTTTATGACAACCACTTAAATAGCGATTTAATTAAAAAAAAAGTATTTATATGAAAGAAACTATAAATTCCAATACTTTATGGAATCGCCGCGCGTTAGCCAACCCGTGCTGTATCGATCTAAACTAGCGATAATCAAAAGGCTCTATGTCTGATGAGTACGCTGGATGTGGCAGAACTTCCCATTCGAGCTACAATAGAGTATCTTTGGCAACTTTGCCAACATATAGACGAGCGTTGTCATGCAAGACGATGACTTTACGTCTGTTAACCACTATTGCTGATTTTTTTTGCATGCAATTTGGTTAATTGACGTCGGTAAACCTCCCCAGTTTTAGTAGCTCATAATACTCTACTGATCGTGCTGATGACATTATAGGTACAGCAAAACCTTATGGCCATGGTTGTTCCGATTCGGTGTAGATGAGGATGGCTCTTCTGGACTAACCCATGATTTCTTACGTTTGGAATTGTAGTAGTGGATGCATTTATTCTCACCAGCCAAAATATGTCAAAGAAAACAGATGAGGATGGCTCTTCTGGACTAACCCATGATTTCTTACGTTTAGGATTGTAATAGTTCCGATTCGGTGTTGATGAGGATGGCTCTTCTGGACTAGCCCATGATTTCTTACGTTTAGGA
>KK351191.1:369375-391673 GCA_000671755.1 Glossina brevipalpis
GGCATTATGCTTTGACGTATTTAATCTAAAATTAAAAAAAAATTTTTTTTAATCGAATCTAGGTCATGTTCTTCCATAGATTAAAATAATTTTTATTAAAAAATGCTATATATATTACGCGAAAAGCAATATTTCGCCTAAAGTTGCACTAAGTTAGGGCTTTCCAACGCTTTTAATTATACCCTATACCATTTATGGTGTAATAACCAGAGAAGCTTAAGATAGGTCCACCTTTTATTATAACGAACGCCTCAGAATCATTTTCCAATCGATAAAGAATCGTTTTCTAAATTGACTTAAACTTGTCTGTCCGGCTGTATTTCTATAATAATTGTGTTTAGTTTAGTTCTCTGAGATATTTTGACGAAGTTTTTTATACTTGTGGTGCAAGGTACATTAAGTTTGTGCGAACGTATGTAACAACCAGAAAGACTTAAGGTACGCCCATCTTTTATAATAATGAGCGATTCAGAATCATTTTCCAATAGACGTAGAATCGTTTTCTCAATTGTCTTAAGCTTGTCCGTCCGGCTGTCTGTTCATTGATTATCATGCTCAAGTTAGTTTTCTGAAATATTTTGACAAGTGGAGGGTAGATTAAGTTTGTGCAAATGTATGTAACAACGAGAGGGGCTTAAGAGAGGCCTGACTTTTTTTATAACGATTTGATTCAGAATTATTTTCCAAGCGATTCAGAATCATTTACTAAGCTGATTTAAGCTTGTCTTTTCAGCTGTCTGTCCATTAAATATTGTGTTGAAGTTACTTTTTTGACGTTTTTTGCCTGACATATTTTGCTTTAAAAACAAATGGATTCTATGGGACCCTTTTTACGATTCCTTCCCAACATAGAGTGCCAGTTGAAAAAGAGTCTTTAAAATTTCGATTTCTAATATGTCTCGACAAAGCTCAGTCGAAAGTCTTACTTTGATACATAAAATAAATGTGAAAAATCCAGATTAGATGGGACCGTTTTTTGAACCACCTCTCATATAAGCATTTTTAAACAAAAGTGAGGCTTTATATGGCAAAAAGTTCTAATTTTTAATATTTTATGATGCAAATAACTTCCTAATAATAATTTAACATAAAAATTCATTGTACTAGATTTGAACCAGGTATGTCTCTTTTTTGAACCTCGCCACTTATAAGGGTTTTTATGAGGAATAAGACTTTGTACGACAAAAAGGTTTACAGTTTTAAAATTTTTGATGAAAATTCGTCAATAACTTTAATTTGACATTGCAACTAGCTATATTAAAATTGGCTCACTTAGTACTACCTTTTAGATCCCAGCATATGTAAGGATTCTCATGGGAAGTAAGTTTTTATATAGAGACAATGTCCAAGTTTTATTACTTTAAAACAGAAATAATTGAAGATTACGAAGATCTTGGATAAGAAAATAAAATTTGTTAAATTCGGATTAAGTAAGTTCATGCTTTAGGCAGCCTTTCCTATAAACGCTTCCGCTTGCCTTTATATGGAAATGGTAATTTTTTCACGAAACCAAATTGGCGTAGGGTATTCCATGGTCAGCTTTGCCCGCCTGTAGCGTTATAATTTGTTTTTCTATAAAATTTAATATCTCAGTGTATTAAGAATCGATAGGTTTAGCATCTTAGAATAAGAGGGTAAGGGTGGTTGATAAATGTGCAAACGCGTTTATTGTCGATAACAACAACTGACAGGAAACTTGAACTTGCGGAGAACAAATTTTACCTAAATTTAATTTCAAAAATTAAAATTTTTACAACAACAATTTCGTAGAAAAATTTTGTCTTGCACACATCAGAAAAAGTGAAGACCAAATCGATTAGAAGCATACTCTTACGTTACCTTCTTACGGATTCAGGAGAAAAAACCCCTTCAGGGACACCTTCCATGGTTCTTAGCTATAAGTTACTTTACTCTAGGTTCTCTCGTAGGAACTTTATTGCTTTAGTATGATTAGTATGGTTTGGAGAACTATCAAGCATTTTGCGAACATCTCCTTTCCTTTAGTCAAGCGACACTTAAAATGAAACCAAAATCATAGGTCTGAAAGGAAAGAAAGTTAAGAAATTTCGTCTCTCATATATATATATTTCCGATATAATATGTAAATTATATAACACACACGCTACGGGTTTTTTTTTTAAATCAATTACATTGGAGTGTGTGCCATTGTCATTGCCACAGTGCAATCTTACGCAGTAATTTTCGAAAACAAATCATTAATCATAGATAGGAACAGACTCTTCAAAAAAAAAAAAAAAGAAAAAAAAAACGAAATTAGAATAGCGTTTTTTTCTGTTTTTTTTCTAAACATGCATGCGCCGCCACCTAAGGGACTTTAGAATTACAAAAGAGCGTAACAAATAATGTTTTTCTTGTATGTGTGTGTGTGTGTGTGTGTATGTGAATATATTAAAACCACACACACGACAATTTTCAACGCATGTTGAGATGTGAACGGTAAAATTTTAAAGCATTTTTCTTATTACTAACCGTTCCTTTCGAGCAAAGTGTGGCGACATCACATATATAAGGGAATAAAGGCGTTTTCACACTTTGTGAAAAATTTCAAAAATGTGTTTTAAAATAAGTTGCACTACATGAAGAATACATAACGTTAAGCGGAAAGGAAGACACGCCATTTATTCAGTCTTTTAAACGATTAAAGCTAATATTGCGAAAGCAAGCAAGTTTTGATTTCTACAGGATGTATAGAAATTCTTTCTAATAAGGATTTTGGAAACATTCAAATTGTTATACGCGCGTAAAGGTGCGATTTCAGATCCATTTTTTTTCCAAATATTTTCATTGCTATTGCGGTTAATGTTGTGAAGAAGAGTGACATAAACATCTTTCAAATATCTGATATGTTCATTTTAACCCTATAGAACTTGTGAACGATCTCTTACCACCCTTTCTATTTCCATATTTACATTGTTGCTGTAATGATGCTTCATTTTTTGAAAACATTTTTTTTTTTTGATAAACAAGGAAAGAAACACATTCGTTTTCATGTGTCACTTCCATGCTTATTATTTTGTTAACGATAGCGTTAGTGTTGATAGACTACTAGCGTGTGGCTTCACGTTTAACCATTATTTATATTTGGAAAAGCCAAACATCATTGTTAGCTGTCTTTTTAAGAATCTCTTTATTGTAGTTTAAAAAAAAGATTTTTCAATTACGCCGATTCAAATTTCACAATATGAAAGTCGCCACTGTAGGTCCATAAGGGGAGGGCCATATGTTGTTTTGTTTCAATACCCATATCTTTAATTTCATGATAAAATAAATTCATATTCATATGGCTGTAGAGATCAGACTTGATAGTTTTTGTCACATTCTTCCTCATCATTTTCCAAAAAATACGAGCCTCCACCTCCAAACTAAATGAGACATCGTACGGCTAGTTTTTGGATTCACTTCAAGTTAAGACCTATAGCAGCTGCGATTGTGCCTTTAGTTAGATGATTTTTTTGTCCTTCTGTTTAATTTATACATGAATTTTTTTCTTTGCTTTCTTTTTTTTTTTTGTTATATTTTGTAATGGTTAAATCATAATATTTAGCATAATATTTAATTTATTTAAAATTTTTTTTGGGTGAATTTCATATGCATAAGTTAATAAATAAATTAAAAAATAAATAAATAAAAAAATAATTAAATAAATAAATAAGTAAATAAGTAAATAAATAAATAAACAAATAAATAAACAAGTAAATAGGTAAATAAATAAATAAGTAAATAAGTAAATAAATAAATAAGAAAATAAGTAAATAAATAAGTAAATTAGTAAGTGAATGAATAAATAAATGAATGAATAAATAAATGAATGAATAAATGAATGAATAAATGAATGAATGAATAAATGAATGAATGAGTAAATGAGTAAATGAAGAAATGCGTAAATGAATAAATGAATAAATAAATAAATAAATAAATTAATTAATTAATAAATAAACGAATATTTGAATATACGAATAAATATATAAATGCATACATGAATAAGTGAATAAATAAATAAATAAATTAATTAATAAACGAATAAATGAATAAATAAATTAATACATGAATAAATGAATGAATGAACGAATGAACGAACTAGTGAATAAATGAATAAATGAGTAAATGAGTAAGTGAATAAATAAATAAATTTATTAATTAATAAATGAATACACGAATACATGAATAAATGAATAAATGATTAAATGAATAAATGATTAAATGAATAAATGAATAAATGAATGAATGAACGAATGAACGAACGAATGAATATATGAACGAATGAACGAACGGGTGAATAAATGAATAAATGAATAAATGAGTAAATGAATAAATGAATAAATAAATAAGTAAATAAATAAATACATAAATAAATAAATAAAAAAAGTAAAGGAATATCTGCCTAAGTGATTTTTTTCTACCTCTGTCTAGATTTTTTCGAAATCTTTTATCCAAATTTATATAGATTTTGGCTAAAAGTTACTTAATAATAATAACAATAAATGACAAACTAAACTAAACTAAATTTCACATTGAAATTTTACTTTTTCACTCTATTTTCATTTTCGATATTACTTTATCATTGTCAAATATTGAGTTATATAAACTTGTCCATAAAGTATTCATAGGCATCAATATTTGTTTGTTCTTTACCATATGTCAATATGTGAACTCATCAGTACATCAGTAAATTTAAAAAAAAAAAAAAAAAAAAACCTTATTTCTCATTATTATCATCGTACGTACGTCTCTTTTAAAGCCCTTTGGCCAATTTTAGAATGCATGGTGTGGGTTAAACGACTTGTAATGGTTAGCGGGAGGCGATGATATACGCAATACCCTGAATGTTTAGTAAATGCATGAATGGTACGCTTAACGGTTTATTGAATTCGTTGACAATGTATTGACAATCAGTGACAATGTAAAGCATTCGCTAGTTTGTTTGCTTTTCTGTGGGTCTAGAGCATCCCGGTGCTTGGTGGCTAATTTGCTAATAATATTCGCATACGCATATAAAGTGAAAAAGCAAAAAGAAAAAAAAAAAAAAAAGAAGGAAATAAAAGGTATATAGTATGTGACTTAATAAAATAGAACGAAGTGCATGCATACATACTACGCACGCATGTAAATTTGTGTTATGTAAAAGAAAAGTACGTGAAAAGCATGCGGGTGGGAATGGAGAGAGAAGAAAGGGGAAAATGAAAACTTCTAAGGGGTTTTGTTTCCTTTTTACTGGTTTGACTGACAAATTTCACTTTAAATTAGATTTCAAAATTCGTTTTGCTGGTATATTTTTTTTTTCATGGTTTTTTGATTTTTTACATGATTTTTTTTTTTTTTTTTTTTTTTTTTTTTTTTTTTTTGAACAAATTAAGGTCATACATGTACACTTTTACTTGTTATTTGTAAAGAACTTTTAAGAGATGATTTATTTGCGAATTCTTTATTTGAAGGTTACGTATGATGCCGAGTATGCGAAATTTTTGTTTCCTTTGATCATTTCAATGACTTCTCAAAACAAATAAAGGATTCAGAAGTATCCATGAATGGGTAAACCACCAGTAAGTTTCATATCACAAATGACATATGCAAACATGTTAGGAATTTAAATTTTCCAAAAAAAAAAAAAAAAAAAAAAAAAAAAAAAAAAAAAAAAAAAAAAAAAAAAAACTAGAGAGAAAAAGAAAACAAACTTTTGAGTGGTTTTGTTTTTCTTTTCTCTTTAAATAAAAAATAAACATTCAATTTTGAAAAGAACTTTCAAATAAAATCTAATTTAAAATTGTAATTTTATTTGGATTTAAAAAAAAAAAAAAAGAAAATTTGCTGATATATAACCGAAGTAACTCTTTGAAGATAAGGTAGCAATGAAATATTTTGCAATTTCTTTTGAAGCCATAACCAAATGTTCAGTTCCAATGATTGATGATGGAAGAGAAATATGTTAATTAAGAAAATTCTTTGAAGTGGAAAACCCCGTATGATGACATTGTTCTCGGAGGTTAAAGTGACCAATTGTTACAAATTAAAAACGCCTGCAGATCATTTAATTTCAAGTAAAATTTCCACAACGTTGACATAAATGAGTGGTGCAAGCACGCAATAAGAATATTCAACCCTTTTTATTTGTAAAAAAAAAAAAAAAAAAAAAAAAAAAAAAAAAAAAAAACGAAAAATATTTGAATACTTGACCAGTAAATTTCTAATTGGAAAGTATCCGCTTTACTGTGTTAAAAAAGGTGTCAAGTCATTGAGTGTAAATAATGACTATTTGAAGGAGAAAAAAAAACAAAACAAAAATTTGTGTAATGTCACGCCTTTTAATAAAAGGCAAACAACAGCTTTGACCATCTGTGTTGTAGCCAACGTAAACGACATAGGCTGCATAAGTGTTGTTCAAGTGCGTATAGTGATTTTTGGGTAAAACTTGTCGAACTCGTTTTTAAGGGCTTCAACTCGTACCACTGTAATAAACTACAAAAAAAAAAAGAGATTTTTTTCTAACAATTTTTTTTTTTAGGATAAAAGGAAAGCTACTGAAACAATGATATTTGAGAAGGTTGTTAAAAGTATTTTTAAGTATCAAAAAAAAGAAAAAAAAATAAAATTATATAGAAAAATATTAAAAATTGCAACACCTTGGATATGCTCTGGAGACTTCCAGAGCTGAAGGGATCTCACGGCAAGCAGTGTAAGTGATTCAAATTTGAATTAAAACAAAAAAAAAAAGAAAAAATACATTAAATCCACATTCCTCTATCTAATGAAACACGTAGGATCCTTTTACAGGTGAGCTGAGAAAGTTCGTAGGCTGACACATAGATGGCGCTATTAGCATTAAATTCATATGATTTTTAGTTAGCCCTAATTTCCAAAAGACACGTGTATAAATTTGACAGCTGTTGCACTATTACCATGTAAGTGATAGCATTTTTAGTGAAACAACTTTTGTTAGTTTGAAAAAATGGATAAAAAGGAATTTCGTGGGTTAATAAAGCATTAATTTGTGGCGAAAAAAACATACTATTGAAGCCAAGGCTTCGCTTGATAAACATTATTCGGACTTTGCATCAGGAAAATCAACCGTAGAGAAGTGGTGGTGGCTAAATTTAGACGAGGCGAAATGAGCATCGAGGACGGTGTACGCAGAGGACGCCCCAACGATGCTGTTACGGATGAAAACATCAAAAAAGTTCCCAAGATAAGTTCGGATAACTGTAAAGTAAAGTTGATTGAAATAGCTGAGTTTATGAATATTTGCATATGCGAAAGCTCTATTTAAAGTGGGTGCCGAGCGAGCTCACAATCGACCAGAAACAACAACGCATTGATGATTCTAAGCAGTGTTTGCAGCTGTTCAATACAAAATCGATGGAAAGAGTATTCATTAAGGATTCACATAGTACTAGTTCCGTTTCTCGCAGTATTGGGTTTGGCCACAGTGACCTACCAAATATTGCACTTATTTTGCTCTATATAGAACAACTTTCAAAGTCCAATAAAAAAAAATTTTTCGAAAGCAACTTGATATAAGCTATACATCGTTGGAAAAGGTATCCGCCAAGGAATCACCCGGTACTAGTTCCGTTTTTCTGCAGTACTTGGTTTGGCCATAGTGGCCTCTCAAATATTTCTGTTATTTTGCCCTATATAGGGCAATTTTCGAAGTCCAATAAAAAAAATTTTCCGAAAGCAACTGGATATAAGTTATACATCGTTGGAAAGAGTATTCATCAAGGATTTACACAAAACAGATTTCGTAGCACTTGGTTTGGCCACAATGAACAATTAAACTTCCGACTTTTGAATGTCATATTTGACGTACCAAAAAAAACTTTTTATGTCAAATTTTACCTAATTAACAAAAACTTGAAATTTTGTTTATTATATTCATTCAAAAAAAGGTCCAAAATAGTGCTATTTTAACTATATACGATATAAATCTTTCCATGACTTTGATTAACAGGATTCTGTTAGTCGCTTAACCGTCCTCTGTTAACAATTTTGGTTTGTGACTTTGCTAGTTATATTTATATATAAAGTTTCACTCCCTTTATTATAAGATCGTAAATCAGTTGATAAGAAATATTATAAGATCGTAAATCAGCTGATAATAAATATTATAAGATCGTAAATCAGCTGATAATAAATATAAGATCGTAAATCAGCTGATAATAAATATTATAAGATCGTAAATCAGCTGATAATATAAAATTTGTAGCTGAACATTGGAAATACGAGAAAAGAAGAAAAAATAAAAATAACTTGAATATTCTCCCTCGTCTCACGTCTTGTATAGAGAAATGAGGCGATGAAATTGGTCTCTACAGACACCTCCATTCCCTTCTAACTTGGCCAGATTTTAGAATTTTTTTTTACATTTCTTTCTTAAACCAAATAAATTCAATATGATTACTGTGTGTGCGTTACATAAAAATATTATTATAAATCATATTTTCATATAAATATTTGTTTCCTTTTGCTTTCACATTCAATGACATACATATTATGAAAATATGTTAACTAATCACCATAGGAAAGGATTTTTATAGCTTTTCATTTCCTTGTATAATTGCTTTCCTTATATTCACAGCGCATAAAACTCGACATTTTTTTTTTTCGTTTTTTTTTTTTTTTTTGCAAGTTTGTCAAAGGGATAGCATTAGAAAAATGAAAGCTAACTCGACAGTTATTCAACAGGAAAAACCTAAACCGGAAGTAATGGAACGTTAAGTTAATGTTAAAGTCAAAAAGGTGATAGATTTAGATTTAGAGAGAGAGAGAGAAAGAAAGAAAGAAGACAACAACAAAAAAAACCAACTTCACAACTTTTTCTTATATATCTTGGTTGCAAAAAGGATGTTATTTCCTTACAATGAAAATGAAAAGGAAATTCGAAGAAAAACATTTCAGTCTGACGCCAATGGAAACATATTTTATACGTTTTTACATATAAATCGTATTGAATAGAAGATGATTGTGAAAGAATTAACGAGGGTGTTAAAATTTATGGTTATGTGTTTTACTTTTATTTTTTTTTTTTTTTACTTTCGATTTTATAGTTTTCACTAGAACTTAAGAAAACACTCTTACTTTTATTTTCGTTTATTCACGAATATAAATTTGATTATGACATGTTAAAATATATAAAAGAAAAGAAAAGAAAAAAAAAAGCATTCGCAAATAAGCATTAAGAAATTATTTTTTGATATAAAAAAAAAACCAAAAAAAAAAAGAAATAAAAAAAAACATTAAATAATAGGTTGCTCAGAAAGCTATTTCGGTTTTTCTTTTTGATTAACATGAAAGACGATTTTTTTATGACGGATAAATACATATTTTGTTGTTCTCCATTTTAGTGCAATATTATCTTTCTGGCAGTAGAGGGTTTTCATGCCTCAATTAAACCTCTCATCTTTGCTGTTAAACATCTGATACACTTTTGATCTTCGAATAATCCAAGGATACCAGGTCTGGAGAATATAGTCGTTGTGCTAATAGTTCCCATGCAAACTTATATGAAATCTCGCATTATCTTCATGGAACAATATACCTTTTCTGTTGATTAATACTGTCCCTTTCTGTTTAAGTCAATCAATTAATTTGCCAAGTTGATGGCAGTACTCTTCAAAATTGATCGCGGTATTATTTATTATCGTCTTTCAGAGTAATTCATTCATTTCAATCATTTTTTTAAATACTTCATGATCTCTTGCGTTCAACACTCTCGTAAAGAATGCATTTCCTGTCACCAGCTCTTCAAAAACGATCAATTTCTTGAACCAAATCATTATTTTCTTGAACCAAATCACAGACGTGTCAAGAATTACGTTCTTTCTGAAAGAACATGTAGAACATGTAGAAAGACTTTGATTAACAGAGTTCTGTTAATCGCTTAACAGACGTTTGTTAAAAGTTTTGGTTTGTGACTTTGCTACTTAAATACAAATTTAATTTCACTTCATTTTAGTTGAATTATTCGCGACAATTCGTTTTATTAATGGCTTGAAGAATCAAAATGTAATATATTTTAAATGAGGAAATAATGGGTTAATGGACTGACTATAACGATCAAGTACTACGATTGTTGAATTACGGAATATGTAACAAAATAATCGTGTTTCAAGGTGTTTTTAGAAACATGTTATTTATATTAAATATCCGATAGGTTGTATTAGATGAGGCTGAAAAGTTCGAAGGCCAGCATAGAAAAATTCTTTCAGTCATCTATGTGTCAGTCTGCGAACTTTTCCGCCCACCTGTTACAAATAGTTAATAAAGAGATAATATGAACGTATTGTCTTTTTAAATTAATCTTAGGTAGACCTTTTCTGTCGCGGAAGACCTGGATGAGACTTACCTCGAACTAAGACAACGAACATCTTTTTCCGTATAGGAAAAAATTTGTTCTTTACATTATGGACATTATTTCTTCTAAATAGCACTGTAGACAATCGATTATCTACTGTATTACCGAGTAAGGCTTTCGTTCTTGCAACGATACCGAAGAAGCGACCTTTTTCGTGCGTAGGCCAGTAAAAGGCGAGTTGTCTTTTCCTTACGATATTCATTAATATCTCTGAGAGGTGAAAAAAGTAGCAGCTAATAAACGGCAATACTTTCTTCTACCATAGATTATTATTATTCGATAGAAAATGGCCGAAACTTATTTGTACCTCTATTATATAAGCTGACAAAATAAATAATATCAATGTTACTTAAATGTAAAATCGGCTGTGCTGCAGCTGATCAGCTGATTACGATCTTATAATATAGGGAGTGAAACTTTATATATAAATATAACTAGCAAAATCAGAAACCAATACTGTTAACAGAGGACTGTTAAGCGAGAAAAGAGCGAAATGACTTTTCGAACAACCCATTATTATAATTTTCAAACTGAATGCTCTCTCATAATAAATTAATATTTTTAACGGATGCCATTAACAATTTCCGTTTGTTTCAAATTTTTTTTTTTTTTTTTTTTTTAATGAAGTGCCGTTAACAAAAAATGTAAAACTGTAGTACTTTGTTTTTCCCCCCAAATATACAAAAGATTTAACAGGATTCTAAATCACCTTGATGTTGTTGTACTTTTCAATTGTCCATCTAACTACTTAAGAATGTTATGGCAACACCACAGGAGACAAAGCAGGTTTTGAAGTATCAAGATATATTTATGCTTTGAGGATGTAATTTTGAAAATTTATTTGAATATTATTGAAATTTCTTCTTACACTAGAAAAGGAAAGGAAATAAAAAAAAAAATAATTTGAATCTCTTAACAATAACTGAGTGATTATGTTAACGTTATTTAACCATATTGCTTTAATGTCAAAGTTGTTTTGTTTTTTTTTGTTGTTGTTGTAATCATTCTACCGAATTGTAATCTTTACTTAAATAATTGCACAATAGATTTTTTATTGAAAATATTATATTAGCCTATCGAAACGTTTGTAACGCATACAAGATCCCGTAAAATTTTATAGAGTTAAAGTGAAATCTCGTAAACATCTCGTTAAAATTCTATCGTAGAATTAAGTTGAAATCTCAGGTATATAGGTTTATAAATCTATCCATAAATAACGAGGAAAACATTTCTCTTAGTTTTATTTTAGGACAAAGATGTGAGACTTAGTTTTGAACAATTTTTCATTACATTCAGCAAAAGCCAAAAAGAAAAATATTAAAAATCAGTTTTTATACCCATCATGGAAGAAGAAGGATATATTTCATTTTTTCTTTTGGTTTGTAACCACCAAAAAGGAAACTTCGGATATGTATTCTTGATTAGCATCAAATTTAGAATCGATCTAAGCATGTCCGTCTGTCCGTCTCTGCAATGTCTGTGGTAAACATTTTCCTAACCGGAAAAATGAAGATATCGACGTTGGCAGACATATTGGGAGTTCTTGCACGCATGGCGATAAAATGGGTTAAATCGGTCAAGGGACCCGATCACAGTACGACTTAGACTCTGTTTTCGGTAACAAAAAAAAATTGGTTTTTTTGTTTATTACTCATAAACCATAGATCTATAAAAATTTCCACAAATATTGCACTAGCTATCCCGTAGCCTCTATGCAAAAACAGTAAAGATCGACCAAGCCCATCCGATATAATAGAATAATGAAATTGAATTTTTTTGTAGAAACGTTTGTAATATTAAGAAAAATTCTTCAGAAGCCTCGTTAAGTGTATATATTCTTGATCAGTATGGAATTCGGAATCCACCGAGACGTATTCGTCGGTACGTCTGTCCATCTGTCTGGTTGCTTAACTATCCAATGTCTGTGGTAAACATTTTCCTAGCCGCAAAAATGAAGATATCGGCTTTGGAAGAAACATTGGGTGTTCTTGCACGCAGGGTGGTATTGAAAATGGGCCAAACCGGTCAAAGAATACACCCACAGTACGACGTAGACTCCGTTTTGGGTTTTTTGCTTATTACTTATAAACCATGGCAGATGAATCTAACAAATTTTCTCAAATATTGCAGTAGCTAACCCGTAGCCTCTGTGAAAGAACAGTAAAGATTGACCACGCCCATTCCATATAATAGAATAATATCATTAAATTTTTTTGTGGAAACGTTTTTAATATTAAGAAGAATTCTTCAGAAACCTCGTAAAGTGTATATGTTCTTGATCAGTATCAGGAATCCATCGTGACGTATCCGTCGGTACGTCTGTCCATCTGTCTGGCTACTGAACTATCTAATGTCTGTGGTAAACAACCTCTTGGCCGAAAAAAAAAGATATCGGTTTCAAATTTGGCAGAAACATTCAAAGTTCTTTCAATACCACGCCCACCTATTACAATTTAGTTTTTCTCCCTTTTTTGTATGATAAGAGTGGTGGTGGATATAAAATATTCGGTAGTCGTGTGCTTCCATTTGTAACACCTAGAGGCACTTTTAGAGTAATATCCTGACTCGATTTAACTACATCCGTCCGTACGTCCGTTCGTTATTCCTTCCATCTGTTGTCTATTTCTGTATATATGTTATCCATTAAGCCTGATCTGTTTTCAAGTTCATTTGTCATTCTATGTCCGTCTGTCAATTGGTTTTTACCTATGTTAATCAGTTAAATCGTATCAAGGATCAGGACACAATCATTAAACAAACTATCATAGAAAAATATGATTTGTTTACCATACGAATCGCAAAGTATATATGAACGTCGAACGAATAGATATTCTCCTTATGTTCTAATCAAATATTGCATGTAAGCTAGTGGTGGTGGGTATTAAAAAATTCGACCCAAGCTAAATATAAGTTCTATGAAGATTTTATTATATTATACTACCGTGTCGTGGCATAAGAAATACATCAATAGTGATGATGATAAGTGCTGTGCGTATTTCTTCAATTGTTCTTGTATTGTTATGATAATGACATAGAAATATTTTATGCTTCGATAGGCTATATGAACTGTTTTAAAACCTGGTCTCATTTTTTTCACGCTTTACGTAACTCAGTTGTTATTTAAATTATTAAAAAAGAAATGAGATATCATGGTGGGGGTTTTTTTTTAAGCACTCACTGCTTTTTTCCTATTATTGTCCTTTTTTTCCGTTGATGGAATTGTTTTTAATTTGATTTGCTTTTTACCATGAGTACTCACACATTTACTGTCATTCCCAGAAAATACAAAAAAAAAAAAATTTATATATATACATACATATATATAAATATATATATATATACCTTTTATCTCTATTCTGCAGCAGTTAGTGGCTGGCAGACTGATATGAAAAGCATTTTATTTTCATTTAAAAACTTAATTTAATCATCAATGAGAAAAAAATTTAATAATAATTGTATTGAAAATTTTTTTTTTTTGCCAATATCTTTGATTTTACGTATTAATTAATATTTCTCTAGACAGCCTCTTTTGATAATATATTTTTTTAAAGTTTAATGAAATTCGTAGAAAAATTTATTTACATAAAAAACACATTAAATTAGATTTTTGATACTCAATTTAAAAATCCGCAACAAATTAACCTATAAAACACATTAGTCGTGTAATAAAAAACCGACAATGACAATGACTGCAAGAACATTAAACGTGTAACGTTAAAAGTTTCATTTTTATGAATTTTATAATTTTATGCGTTTAAAATACTATATTTTGTGCAGTACGAGTATACTTATTGGGGGATTAAGTTGATCTCACGTAAACATGAAAAGAAAAACATGACAAACAATAACTAAATAATGGCAGCAACTAAAATGGATTTGTACAGTTGTCACTACGAAATCTGTTAAATTTTTCATTACTATTATTATTATTTTTATAATAATGAAATCAATACTTGATTTAAACAAAAACCTAAAGACTAAGACACTATTGGCTCTATGGACTGCAGGTACTTTTTTCAGGTAATTAATTATATATTATATTCTGCAGTTACTTTCTACAGGTATTTAAATATTTTATTGATATTCTATTCTACGGGTACTTTCTGTAGGTAATTAAATATTTTATCTATATTCTGTTCTCTGGGTATTTTCTACAGGTAGTTGAATATTTTGTTTATATCATATTATCCGAATACTTTGCCCAGGTAGCTATATATTTTGTTTATTATATATTCTACGGGTACTTTTTCTAGGTAGTTAAATATTTTACTGATATTATGTTTTCCAAATACTTTCAAAATGTTCTTATGGTTTAATGTTCCGAATATGAAATTTCCAAACGAAAAACAGTTCTACTATTCACAAAATAAATGTTTAATAGTAGGATTTTGTTTACAATTGCAAATTGTAGGAGTAGATTTCTTAAGAGTCCACTAGAGCTTTGCTTTAGTACGACCAAGGGAAGTTCTCGCAGAAATGTTCATCTTGAGTTTATCTACGTTGATTGGATATAGTGATGTAAAAAGACTAAGATTAACATGAGGGTGGTGTAGCTGAAATTACGTTCGATTTTGTTTCGTTAATTTTCTCTTTAATTTTAAATGATGTCGTCTAGCGAAGTTACGGTCTAGATTATTGCCCATTGATTTCCAACGTCTTTAAGGTGCCAACCAGATATCTTTAGAGAGTATTCAAGATTTGCTTAATGCATTTTCAAATAAAAATGTGTTTTTTAGTTTTTATTGCAATAAAATAAATTTTTTTTATAAAATAATATTTTATTGCAAAACAATTTTTTTTTTAAATAGATTTTTTAACAAAATAATATTTTTTCATTAAATATATGTATATTTTCAAAATATTATTTTTTCATAAAAATATATTTTTTTACAAAATAAAATTTTTTTATATAAATACATTTTTTTACAAAATAATATTTTTACTATATAAACACGTATATTTTTTCAAAATATTATTTTTTTTTATATGAACAGATTTTTTTTACAAAATTAACAAAATAATATTTTTTATATAAATAGATTTTTTTACAAATTAATATTTTTCTAAAAATATATTTTTTTTGCAAAATACTATTTTTTCATAAAAATATATTTTTGAACAAAATAATATTTTTTCATAAAAATATATTTTTTAACAAAATAATATTTTTTATATAATTAGATTCTTTTACAAAATAATATTTTTTTGCAAAAATGTATTTTTTTAACAAATTAATATTTTTTCATTAAAATATATTTTTTTACAAAATAATTTTTTTTTATAAAAATATATTTTTGAACAAAATAATATTTTTTCATAAAAATATATTTTTTAACAAAATAATATTTTTTATATAATTAGATTCTTTTACAAAATAATATTTTTTTGCAAAAATGTATTTTTTTAACAAATTAATATTTTTTCATTAAAATATATTTTTTTACAAAATAATTTTTTTTTTATAAATACATTTCTTTCTGTAGAAAGCGTTATAAGAATGTAACCGATATTATTAGCAATGTATAGATGTGCATGCGCGTATATGCTTATTTATGTGTGTGTATTTGTAATTTCATATAATGTGATTTATTAGCTAGATTTCAAGATGAAAAACGTGCTCGATTTCAGCAATACCAAGTACAGCAGCAATATATAGTAAAAGACATTTTTTAGACAATAGATAAAAGAAGAAAAAGAGAATAACAGCATAAACCCTCAAACACAAAATACATCTCGCATATTACGTAGTAATGTAAAGAAAGTCAATTGATTTACTTTGATTTTGCATTTTAAATTGCCCTGATTATAAGTAAGAAGACGGGGAAGGGAAAAAAAGACTATTTTCTACGAATATAGAAGCACACATGCATACATACATACACGTATATATATATATATATATATTAACCTGGTTTAAGAGCTCATATAAGAACACATATCACTTTCATACGTTGCCCATTTTTCATAAATAGAGCATGCAGTGCAAAAATGACACGTTTTAACAAGGGAAATATGTTCGTTGCTCTTCTATATTTATATTTA
Organism: Glossina brevipalpis; assembly: GCA_000671755.1. NCBI lineage: Eukaryota > Metazoa > Arthropoda > Insecta > Diptera > Glossinidae > Glossina > Glossina brevipalpis. The sequence continues at coordinate 385,787 of KK351191.1, forward strand.
AAGAAAGGAATGGTTTGTTGTTGTAATCCTTGAAATGACTATAATCTAAAAAAAAAGTGTCAGTTGCAAATTTAAAATGAAATAAAAATGAGAGAAAGTAAGTATTCAATCAACTAGATAAAAACCGCAAACATTTCGAAGTCATTTTCAAACAAGTTTTGTATTTATTAATACATTTGTGTTTTCATTTTATTTTATTTTTACGGCAATTTCTCTATATACGAAGTTACGTTATAAAAATGTCTTTGAAAAATTCACAAAATATGTGCTTACTTTAGCATAGAGCTTTTTTTAGTTCTTAGTTGTTGCACAGTAGAACCAAGTAGTTGCGGAATTTTTTTCTTTTTTTTTTTTCTATAACTACTGACAAAATTTATGTTACGTTACGTGTATTGTATTGTATTTACATATTTTGTTTTTGTTTCTACGCAAATCTTAAGCTTTATTACGTTTCGTAGAATTCAGGACTAATTCTTTCAGAGTATTGTACTGTGTTCAGTTAAGTTAAGGGTGAAAAATTAAGTCATCAAGTGTCAGTTTAGAAATCCCGAAAGAGAATAACAATTTATTGGTTTCATTTGAGGAGACATTATATTATATTATCTATTCGGTGTCTGAGCATTATAATGTGACGATTGAATTGATTTCGTGCCTGATTTGTTAATTTTGATTTTTTTTTTTTTATAATTTCATGCTTATCTCTTGTCTCAAGGACTGTTTGTTTTTTCGCTTTTCATTCTGATAAAAATTTAATTTTAATTATTTGTGTCTGAAGATAATGAGGAATGCTGCTGACTTTGTCCGCATTGTGCTGGTTGTTATAAAAACGTTTTGGCATGATTTCAATCACTTGCCATCTTAAAGCCATTATTTTAGATTAATATATGGATTTTTTAATAAACACAATAGAGAATATTAATTAAATCGCAAATAAGAAAACTATGTACGGATGCGACAAATCTTTTATATCCACTATCGTCCATTTATCTTCAAAAATAAGACGAACAAACTAAATTTCAATACTCTATAATATTAAGTAGGCGTGGCAGATTTTTTTTATTTTTATGATATATCGTGGAAAATTTTATTGTGTAGTTTTCGAGTAGAACCCCATGAAAGCAGGGGTGTTTTCAACTTATACTATAGTATAGGAGTCTCTTTTGACCTGTTTGGCCCATTTTCTGTATTAAGGTACGTGCAATAATTCTGAATGCTTTTGCTAAATTTCATCCACAGATCCTAAGGTTTTGGGACGCAAAAAATGGTTACCGAAGAAGTTCCACAAATAAGCAAGCAGAGAGAGAGAGAAAGTTGGACAGACGGACATACTTAGGTGGATTCTGAATTTGATACTAATCAAAATATTATACACTTTTTAGGGACTCTGAAGCTTTTTTCCTGATGTAACAAACATTTTCAGAAAAAAAATTTAAATCTAATAATGTATTACATCGGGTAGGCGTGGTCAATCTTTTCTATTACGGGATAGCAGCGGAATATTTGTTGGAAATTTTTATAGATTTATTTGCTACGATTTATAAGTAATGAGCAAAAAATGTGTTTGTTTTTTTTTTGCTGTCGAAAACAGAAGTGCTTTGGTTTCATATTTCATTGTGGACGTGTCTTTTGACCGATTTGGCTCAGTTTCACGACTAACCTGCGTACAAGAATTTGCAATATTGCTGACAAATTTGAAGGCGACATCTTTATTTTTGTGGCCAAAAAAATGTTTACCACATATATTAGACAGTTGGACGGATGGACAGATGGAAAGACGGAAAGACGAAGAGACGGACAAACGGACTTGCTTAAATCGATTCTAAACTTGATACTAATCGAGAATATACATACTCTGTCTCTGAAGCTTCTTTCTAGGCATTACAAACTAAATGACAAAATGATTATAACTCTCACCTTCCTTCAGTGGTGGTGGTTATAAAAAGGAAGCCATTCGTTATCTATTTTTTCAATGTCTTTTATAATAATATTTATATTAAATTTTTAATTGTTATATCCTTATTAGAATATTGAGATTTGTTAATTGTTTCTAAAAATAAATATTCGTAACTTCACTTCAAAGTACAATCAGCACAGACAGTCGATGGAATCGATTTGACAGTCGCTCCTTAGAACTCCCGATTGAAACGTTCTATAACCTAAATGTGGGATGCGGTCTTGATCCTCAGAATCTATTAAAATACTTTTTGAATATGGCAGTCTTCTCTCACCACTTTCATTTGTCGCACAATTATTCGACTCATTTACTTCACTTGAACGTTTTTATGTCCGTCTTATAATGAAGTAAATTAATTTAAATTCCTTACGTAGGGCTATGGATCCTTTACCATTTTCTAGTCCATTTAATGTTAAAAGTTTAGTTTGCAATTTTTTTTTTTTTTTTGCTTGAAATTTAAAAAAACAAAAACTCGAAATCTTGGGAAATATTTCAAGGATTCACAAAGATATTTATATTTAATTGAACACACATCTTCATTAACTGTCACATATATTAATGATATAATTTAGTGTTTGTTATTAAGTGTGACACAACTAAATCTTCCATCCATCTAATGATGAAAAAAGTTGAGTAATTTTCTCAATGTGAAGGAAGGAAGCAAAAAAAAAAAAAAAAATTTTTCATTTCATTTCATTTACTTTTATCCTTCTCTCATTAGATGAAACCTGTTTAATGAAAGCAATTATGTTAGAAAATACTCTTTAGTAAATGTGTGTTAAGTTCTTTTTTCTTTCCTGCAAAATACAAATGAACTCTTAGTAAATTAATGACCATTCGTTGATTAAACGTAACAAGTTTTTGATTTGAACCCATCAATACTAGTTAATATAATTATAGAGAGAAATGGTGGTTGTGTAACTGCATTGCATCCTGAAGGCATATTTACTAACTACCGCTATATATGCTGCTATTCAAAATGATGAACACTCGATGATAGTAATAAACATGTAAAGGCATCAATATATATACAGTAGAAATTAATCAAATTATTCCTTAGTTACCATATCAAAGTCTTTCGTCTTTCGTCTTTCGTCACTTTTGGTTTATTAAGGCCTCCTTTAGGGTGTTCGCTCTATTCCTGTTTAAGTTTTGCTTTTCCTTGAATTGATTATTATTATGTTTGTGGAAACCTTTTTTCTACGAATAAATTTTCAAAAGTTGTATTCGAATGTCGAAAGGAAAAAAAGGCATGGTAAGGATTTTTCAAAACCTTTTTCTAATACTTGTTTTATATGAAACAAAATTGGCCAGAGTCAGTTGTCTTTTACAATTGTAATCTTAAAATTCATGTCCTTTCTTAGCAGTAACACTTTAATGGTAAAATTTATTTCTCAGGGTTAAAGCTGAAATAATTGTTATACTTGATTTTATGAGATGTGCAATGCCTATGACCCTTCTTAGCTATTAATAAATATTTAACTTATTATTTCGCTGCCTGGTACTGGTTTGCCTTACGAAATGTTTATTAATTACTATGGCAACAGCTGTGATGACAGATAATAAAGAAAAATTTAGAAGATATCTTCTTAAAGGCTTCAAATAATTCGTTTAATTGCATTAAAATCCGTAAATTGGTTGCGAAATTTTTATTTTAAATTGAATCTTCAACTTCTTTCATGTAGAGCAGAGAAATGTTATTTAATAAGTATTCCATGTAAATGCGATCCAAGAATGTCATCAAAACTAGATTAATGCGTAGATATTGTTGCCGAAACCAATATTTTGTAATCTTTTTATATCCATTACCGGAAGGAAAGGAGTATTGATTTGCCATTTTTTGTTCGCAAAACTTAGAAAGCTTAGACATTAAATTTTGATCAGCGTACCTGTCTGTCTGACAGTCCTTCGGTTCTTATTTACGTCCGTTGGTCCTTGTATCTGTATGTCTGATGGTCCGTCGGTCCTTGTATCTATCTGTCTAAGAATCCTTCGGTTCATATTTACGTCCATCGGTTCTTGTATCTGTATGTCTGACAGTCCGTCGGTCCTTGTATTTATCTGTCCTCCGTTCTTATTTACGTCCGTTGGACCTTGTATCTGTATGTCAGACAGTCCGTCGGTCCTTGTATGTATATGCCTGACAGTCCTTACTTACGTCCGTCTGTGCGTGTACCTTTCTGTGGCACAGTCCGTCGGTCCTTGTATCCATTTGTCAGAGAATCCGTTGCTCCTTATTTACTTCCGTCGGTCCTTGTGTCTTTATGTCTGACAGTTCGCAGGTCCATCAGTCCTTGTATCTATTTGTGGGACAATCCGTCGGTTCTTATTTACGTCCGTTTGTCCTTGCATCTATTTGTCTGAAAGTCCGTCAGTTTATCGTTGTATCTGTCTCTCTGGCTGTCTATCTGTAATCTTGCTTGCTAGAGCGATTACGTTGGTGAAATATTTAGATATAAAACTGCAATTTAATATATATTCTTAGCTGGTGGCCTGACGATGAATTTGGAATTAATCCTCTGCTATCATATCAATAAAAAAAACAAATTGTTTCATATTCATATTCATAAAAGATATTTTTTCCCGAAACTTGGTACATATACTTAGGAAGACATTCCGAAACGATAATGAAAAACGAAACTGATCTCTACCGATCGTAGACAAAAAACCCTAATCTCTATTAGATATCAATACGTTTTAAAAGACCTGCTAAAAATTCAGTGTTGGCTCTAGGGACATACTCCTACGGTCACGTCTGACCATCGATTTGGTCCTAAAGCTGTAATTTTGTGATATATATTATATATTATATATCATATATCATATATCATATACTAGATATATCATATATCATATACTAGATATATCATATATTATATATCATATATCATATACAAGATATATCAAATATTATATATTATATATCATATATCATATATTATACATCATATATTATATATCATATATTATATATCATATATTATATATCATATATTATATATTATATATTATATATCATATATTATATACTATATGTTATATGTTATATATTACGTATTATATTGAAAGTAAATGAATAATTAATTATATTAGACAAAATGTGTGCAAAGTATTTAATGGTGGGGCGCTTCTAAACAATAATATTTTTACTGGCGTTTCATACAATCTACTAAACGTTGTGTTTGTTATAAATAGAAGCAAATGAATTAGAAAAATATAAAAACTTTTAATTGGTGTCTACTAATCGAATAAGGAAAGATCTTAGACGAGTAAATGAATTTTTCTTTTAAAGATTTTTCCTTTTTTTTGTCGTTAACTTTAAAGCAATAAGTAATACGATTAGCGATGTATCGATTGTTCATCCGCTTGTTTAATTTATTTTTAGCAATCATTTTAATAAAAAAAATTATTGAAATCAAATATATAATCTTTTACTTAATACATAGATATAATCAATTAATGTAAAATGTTTACTTTATAGAAAGAATTAAGAAATTGAAGTGTGTACAGTATTTACTTTCCCTTCAGAAACTGTCATTTTTAATTCCTACCATAACCACTTCAACGCATGTCAATTGTATGCATCAGAAATATCAAATCATAATAATAACGATTTATCTTTATATTTTTACAAAAAGAATCTCATTCATAGTTTTGCCCAAAATAATCGTTAAGAAATATTAGTTTTTCAACGTTACATATTATTGAGTCATACAAATGATTTCTCTCTCTCTCTCTCTCTTTTTTAAGATTTATTTGTCAAGTTTTGATAATTTATTGTTGTAATAATTTTTGTTTTCCTTTTTTTCCCTACTTATTTTTAACCTTTTTTGTAAAGATTTTTATAAACAAATTTTTTTTTTTTTTTTTTTTTTTTTTTTTTTTTTTTTTTTTTTGTTATGATTCATTGACAGATTGGTTTTTCGAGATTAA
>KK351192.1:99088-111420 GCA_000671755.1 Glossina brevipalpis
ATATATATATATATATATATATATATATATATATAGTAGCAGTAGTAGAGATATAAATGGAGCAGAGTAAGGAAAATTAAATGATGTCCGCAAAGGAATTACAGACAGTTTCGCCGAACATCCGTTTTAACAGTTGAATCCGCTAACATTATATATGCTATCGGTGAAAGCTCATTTGTATTTGTGTGAGTGTGTTCATGCACTCGCAGAGACATCGCTACCGTACATATATTTCCGTTAAGGATTTTTTGGTTATTTTAACTGCATAGGTATCTAAGATTAAAAATAAATGAGAGAAAATAATTTATTTTTTTTTATCGTGAAAACCTTTCTTTTGATTTGAATTTCTTGTATTTCTTTTGAGCTTTAAAAAAAAAAAAAAAAAACTGCAAAGAATATTTAGAACTGAATATAAGCTTTACAAATGAAATTCAAATTTTAATTTTTAACTCCTAACTTATCATAAGCGGCTCGATTTAAATATCATTCTAAGCCAAAGAAATTTAGCAAAAAAATCTGACCACAATATTCCACAATAAAGAAACGGTCATCGTTAGATCAGGGAGGAATTGTTTTACCCTTGGTCTTACCCATGAACCATGGCTACGCAGTCATAAGAGAAGCACACACAAACACACAAAATCAATAAGAAAAAGCAAACGAATTTGATGATGAGGGATTTCAGGTGAAATATTTCACAATTTCTTAGCTTTAGTGTGAGGAAGTGTTGGCATTAACGGCAGAGTTAACACTTTTTTTTCTTTTTTTTTTTTTTTGTTAATGTAAGCAAATACCATAAGACTTCAGTTCTATAATAAAACTACGGTTTATTGTGCATATTTTACCAAATATCCATTCATTCATTTACTCAAGAATCTTTTGTTTTGAGATTTCTATTACAAATTCCAGTCACATATCGCTACAGCGAATTATATGTTATTTGTTTATATGTATGTCATAGTGTGTCAGAGAGTTAGTCTGATGTAAAGTTTCATTTATTTATTTTATATTATTTTTTTTTGTTTTTATTTATTTATTTTTTTTTTTTGCTTCCTTTTGTACTTGAAAAGATTAGTAAAACAAGTTATAAATATGCTGTGGGGAACGATAATACTAAAATAATAACCAGATGTCAGTACACGGTCACGTTCGTTACAGAACATTCATCACTTTTGTATTATTTTACCAAATTGTATACACAGGCGAAGATAAACAAGACAAACATCATAAAACAACGACAAAACATTACGTTGCGTGTACTAAAGTATTGATAACAGAAACGTGTCCTGATTTCCAAGTACATGAATGGAGAATTGCAAAAGAAAAAAAAAAAAAAAAGAAAGAAGGTCTAACTTTGTGGTGAAAACTATAGTATCTCTACTCTGGCAATTTTTTCATTCAGATGCATGCGATCGCGTATTCCAAATAAATAATGAACTGAAGTTTTCAATTTGAAAAACAAATAAAACATTATTCGACTATAAATAGGTTGATCAATTAACGCTTTACGCTACTTCACTGACCTACAATCTAAAGTGAAGAATTTAATAAAAATTAAGAATTTTTAAATGTATAAAAATGTACGTAAGAGATACTCTAAAAACATCAAACACCAAGGTCCGAGATAAGTTTACTTCAAACCCTCGTTGAAAGGACCGGTTATTATTGAAGTAGTTTTGTCATAAAATACAAAAAAAAAAAAAAAAAAATTAAACCTTAATGTTAGAAAAAGATTTATTTTTCATATTTTTCATAAAAATTATTGTGCGAGATGCTGCCTGAAGAAGGGGGTAGGGAAGTTCTTTAATTCATTTTCCATCCGAAAATACAAAAAATTAAACTTTTGTGCCATAGAAAGCCTTATTTCTCGTGATTGTCTTTTTATAGGGAACGAGGATACTAAAAATAGCTCAGCGTAGTCGCAATTTTCTTACCCTAAATTTATATATCAAATACCTATGTTGGTTCAGGATCTCGTTAAAAAAATCATAATTTACGCCTTTCATATAAAGGTTGATTTCTGTAAGAAGATTTCACGGGAAAAGTTTTCCAAATATTTGGAGTTTGGGGAAAAAGAAATCCATCCAATCTTATATGAACTTCAGGACTTTATTTAACATTTCGAATTGGAAAATAATGGATTTCTTTTTCCCCAAACTTATCATCTCAATTTTGCACATTGTTTTTCTTCCGTCAAAATAGTAAGGTTCCGTCGATCAATTTACCTTTAGATATAATATAAATAGCAAGTTTTTTTCATATAACTACATATTCCAATTGTGGTGTTTTATGGGAAGCGGTGGTAAAATTCTTTTTATTCAAACTATTTTTAAGAGCATTCGTTCTTGGTCAATAATAATGAATTTAATTTTACTAAAACATCTCAGGAAGTGAAACTTATAAACTGAATACAAACATGCAAGGGTACATGGACGGATGCACAGAACTATTTCTCAGCGAACGACAGTAAGCGTCCCTGAGGCTTTGAAGTAATCTGAAAGGTTTTCCACAGTTCCCTAGGGACCTACCGGACAAACTTTCACTGGGTTTAGGTGAGACCTTACCCCTAGACGTCAGAAGACGTTCCCATCCAGCTGCTTGCACAATTACCGTAATACTCTCCGAAGGGCCGTACCCGCGATCAGGCAAGAAATATTCTCCAATCAGTGTATTAGGCTACCAATATCTACAAAAAGCAATCTTTCTTAGTGCAACTTGATCCCCGTGGTTTTATTTGGGTACCTTTAGATATACTATATAGATCAGAGAAGGTCTCTCCTACTATTTAGCTCTTGGATTATTATGTACTTGGAAATTTATTGATACAGCCCATCACCAGCTATGCTCCCATATTCAATATTGTTTCTATGGATAATACACGTCAAGTACTAAATTTGTGCGATTGTAGAAATAAATTTGTAGATCCTAGATAGAGGCGAACCTACAAAAGAGACTTTCCCTTTTCCAATGAAAAAGGCGATTCTCCCAATGATCTCCTCGTATAAATCCTTGAGAACCTATCGCCAGACAATGATAGTTAAACTCGTAAACATTCTTAGCCGATAATTGTTTCAGACAAACTCACTATGCCGCAAAACGAGGCTATAGTCCAGTATAACTACCCGGCCCGGCCACAGCCACGTGCACGTTGCCTAATGGAACCAGGCAGAGGTGAGCGTTTGGTACATTTCAGCCTTCAGTATTTCTACAAATTCCAACATGCCGCAAAACGAGGCTATAGTCCAGTATAACCACCCGGCCCGGTCCCTGCTACGTGTACGTTGCCTAATGGAACCAGGCAGAGGTGAGCGTTTGGTACATTTCAGTCTCTAGTATTTCTACAAATTCCAACATGCCGCAGAACGAGGCTATAGTCCAGTATAACCACCCCGCACGGCCCCATCCACCTGCATGTTGCCTAATGGGACCGGGCAGAGGTGAGCGTTCGGTACATTTCAGCCTTCAGTATTTCTACAAATTTCAACATATAGAAAACATTGTAAACGAACACAATGACGCCCCGCACTTTGTTCATATTTTTTATACCCAAGGCATGGGAATATAAGCTTCATTGTCTGAAAATCTCCGCCCACCTGGCCGAGAAGCGAGCCTTCGAGCCCCAGCATCAGCGAAAGCATGATTCAATCGATTATCAAGAAAAAAGAATAAGCATATTCGACCTTATAAGAGAATCATTCCCGCTAAAAAATCAATCTCTTTACATTCGCTACACAAAGTTCGGACCATTGTTCTCCGTAACTTGTTCTGCAGTAATTTATATTACATATTCGGGAATGTCTTGATAATCGCTGTGGAATGTGTTTAGTTATTTTCAAAATTAATTTTCAAAATTTAATTTCAAAATTTATTTTCAAAATTTATTTTCAAAATTTATTTTCAAAATTTATTTTTAAGATTTATTTTCAAAATTTAATTTCAAAATTAATTTTCAAGATTTATTTTCGATAGTAAAAAAATTCGGAACTAACCCGAAACTTATTTATGAGATATAAATTTAGCATGCATTATGCGCACGCTTTCTAGAATAGAAAATAGGACTTCATTATGTCTAACAATCTAATTATAGGTTGTTTCAAGTCTACATGAAAATATTTCAATCCGATGGCAAAGGATTTTTTCATTTCTTGTATGTTGTGTACGTGTCCCCTTTATAAAATCTTTTATATGTTTTCCTTATCACTCATTCACTTATATAATCAATAGGAACTATATGTGTTCTCACCTTGTTATAACAACCTTTGTTAAAATGGTATAAAGAGTTGTTCTCTTTTAATAATAATAATAATGTTTCTCTTTAATCTGTGAAGCGGATCAAATTTGAAAAGTAACAAAAAATGGATAAAAATAAATTCAATAAAAGATAAAAATGGAAACCTTGTTAAGTCAATAGAATGTGAATTATTAATGAAAGCCGCCATCAAGCTGTGTATAGCCAGCTACCGGTTGTTGTTTATTATTAATATTTTGTTTTTCTCTCCTATTAAAAGCTATTACAATTTTATGGATTTTAATTTGAATTTTCATTTATCAAAGCATCTGAGAAAAAAGGACAAATAAATTCAATTTATTCAATGAATAATGGAGAGTAGAAAATAAGCGCAATCCGACTACAATGACGCCTAGAACGAACAAAAATAATTGCAATTCCGGTTAGATATTGACTCAAGAATTTTATATTCGATCAGCCACTTAAGTGGTGAGTGTTACCTTTACGTGTACCCATGGTAAGGGTGATTAGGAGGAAGATTTATAAGCTGAAGGGATAGGAAAGAGAGATAGAGTAGCTCTGGTGTAAATTAAGCTTGAAAACGAGAACGTCTCCAATGGCCGTGAAAACTGTTGCAAATAAATTATTCCAAAAGCTAGTTAGTAGTACGATTAAAGAACCGAAAATGTCGCGTTAATTTATGGCGCTTAGTACACCCGCAATCCGAAGACGAGTGAATGGGAAAACTTAGAAGATTCAGTTGTTAAAAACCCGATTGGTGAACAATTCTTTGTTTTACGATTCTTCTTGAGTATGATTAAAGAACCGAAGATATCGCGTTAAGACGAGTGAATGGGAAAACCTAGAAGACCCAGTTGTTAAAGACCCGATTGGTGAACAATTCTTTGTTTTCTCTGTAGAAAACTTGCTGTGAGATATTTATAGTGCTGTACCGCCCATTTTATACCGATGCTCGAGAATGTTGAAACTTTTAAACACATTCTCATCAGTCATTAGCATATGAGCCCCTTGCTGTGCGCAGTCGAGAGGTTTGGTTGCTCTTTTCCATACATGTCAGGGCAGAGCTGTTAGTGAGTATCTAATGTATTTAGTGTATGAAGTGATGTTTCTTTTGTATCCTTTTAATATTTGATACATATTTGAGGTTATGTGCATAATAAATTTAATGCAAAAGTATTTTTGACAATTTTTTAAATAATTTTTCTAATAAAATTAAATAAATTTTTAAATAAAAATTTTTTTAGTATTTTTGATTAATTTACTTAAATATTTATTATACATATGTAGGTAAATAAATTTGTAAAATATAATGAAATTTGATTTAAAAGGCGCCGTATAACTAAATCATAGATGACCAAAAATAGTAAAATTACTTAGAAAAATAAAGCCTCACAGAAAACTTGTTATGATCCTAGTACAAGTACGCTTAGAAGGGGTAAAAGTTGCAACCAATGGTCCGGTCCGCAAAGTTCATATCAAGTATAAATGTAAAGATTAAGACAAATATTTAAGTGTGAATTTAAAAGAATTTATTTATTTATTTATTTTTTTTAAAATTATTTACACGAAACCTTTAAAAGTTTGGAACAAGAATGATCATGAACTGACATGCTGGTACTTAAGTAGAGATTGACCCGTAGTTTGGGGCGTATTTTTATTAGAGACATTTAAAAGTTCAATGAAAAAACAGTTATTAAATGTTCTATTGCCACGCCTTTAAACAACGAAATGTCATTTAATTTACCCACTGATAGTCGCAGTCTAGTTCTCTAGAAATATTTCTGCATCTTTTTTTAATGCCTAGAAATCGGAGTCATTACACATTTCACATTAGCAATCAACTGAAGAAATATTTGTCGATTTAGTCTCCCCACCTCTCTTCGATCGTCAAATTTGTTTAACCCTATTTGATCTTTGATTTTTAACTTAACTTTTTTTTTAACTCTAAGAAACTTGAAATGTTGAAAAGCGTTTTATGCAACAGAAGAAATGTTTACAATGAAGTGTAGTGGATATCAAATATTCGGCTTAAAGCGCACCCAGAGTGTGTTTCGTATTTATTCAATTAGATTTGATTGCCGGGACTATATTTAAAATATGTGCATATCAAACCATATTTATTGAGTTATTCCATAAAAAAAAAAAGAAAAAAAAATGCCAGATTTTTTAAAATTGAATTAGAGTAAAAAAAAAAGAAGTAAAATTATTAAAGAAAGGGAAGGTTGAGTATTAAACGCCCTACAATACAACATTTCGCTTAATATAATTGTTCTTTAATTCCTTGATAAAATACTCCATAAAATTTCGTCTTTTCTTTTAAAATGCGGTGCCAAATTAGGAGAACGTAAAGTTTGGTTCCAAATTAGGAAATCTTGTAAAAAATCGTAGTATTCTTCATTTATCATGAGCTATAGATTATATGTTACATAAGAGCCAGCCGCTTTTGGTAAGCAGATTTGGCGCTACGGTGTCCCAAATTAATAATTCATGCAGATACCTTGAAAGGCTTTGGATGCTTAAAACAAGCAGGACGGTGGCCATAGAAGTCTTAATCCTTTAAAGGGTGTATGTATAACAACACACCTGTCGAAACAACTAGCCCCTAATTAAAATGGATGTGTACCTGTATATTACGGTTAAAGTAATAGTTTAAAAAGTAGGGTCTTCCTTGTCCAAATTTTCCATATCAATTTCGTATATCGTAACACTCGTATTACTCGAAAATTTTCGTCGAAAAACTGCAACTTTTTTCCCTACAGTCAATCACTTCTTCAAAATAAGGTCTTATGTAAGGTCTAATCCCATACATTTTCAATAACGTTCAAACATGGCATTGTTTCTAATTGGAGAAAAATTTCTGGAAAATTGCAGTTGAACTTAAAAAATGCATGGACAGACATCAGGAGGACAGATTGGCAGCCAAAATTAAATCAATTTAGAAAATGACTCTGAACTTATCAGTATAAGAGAAGATAATACATTTTACCCTATACACCCTGTATCAAAAAACAAAGGTAGGGTATAAAAATGCAATGAATTTTAATGAAAAACAATGAGTGTAAGACCAGAGGCAACGATTATTACGGAAATTTTAACTTAAAAATCAAATGTTTTTCCTAAATATATTTATGGTCCAGTGGGTACATATTGCACATTTTAGCAATAGTAATTGAAAAAATAAAACATTTCAATTCCTACCTGAATTCCGTTGAATATATTATTTTGAAAAACGAAGAAGCAGTAAAAGTAGTCAAAACAATATATATAAACAAACGATGATTAATTATCAGACGACCCAATATATTCTAACCATATAAACTACAATAAATTTTAATCTATATATTTAAGATCAAACACGCAAACACATCAAAACAAGTAAATTTCAAATATCGGTTGGATAAATTCCGTTCGAATTTTATACCATAGAATAACTATAATTCAAATTTATTATTTTTGTTTTTATTTTTTTACTATATCGTACGCAAAATTTATTGTAAATTAGGAACCGATATGTGTGGTATATATGAATAGCAGGGAGGGTGATAGAAGGGCGAGAGAAGAAGAGTGAGAAAGAGAGGGTGAGAGAGAGAGATAGAGAGATAGAGAGATAGAGAGATAGAGAGATAGAGAGATAGAGAGATAGAGAGGTAGAGAGATAGAGAGATAGAGAGATAGAGAGAATGAGTGAGAGAGAGATAGAGAGAATGAGTGAGAGAGAGATAGAGAGAATGAGTGAGAGCGAAAGAGAGAGAGAGAGATAGAGAGAATGAGTGAGAGCGAAAGAGAGAGAGAGAGATAGAGGGAATGAGTGAGAGCGAAAGAGAGAGAGAGAGATAGAGGGAATGAGTGAGAGCGAAAGAGAGTGAGTAAGAGCGAAAGAGAGTGAGAGAGAGTGAGAGAGAGTCAGGGAGAGAGCGAGAGAGCAGAAGAGAGAGTGAGAGAGAAGCAGAGAGAGTGAGAGAGGAGAAGAGGGTGAGAGAGGGGAAGAGAGTGGAAAAGGGGAAGAGAGTGGAAGAGGGGAAGAGAGTGGAAAAGAAGAAGAGAGAGAGAGTGGAAGAGAGAGAGTGGAAGAGAGAGAGAGTGGAAGAGCGACACAGTGAGAATAATTGAATTAAAAAATAAATGGACCAGAAACAAATTTGTTTTTCAGTTTACATCCAAATATTCATTGAATTGACAGATAACAGCTAATGAAATTTTTTGTTTTTTTTTTGGAATTATGTAAAATAGTTTAATTTCATTTCAGTTACAAAATGAAAAATTGCAATGAATTGAAAGCGACCTTGTTTAACTTTATAAGCAAAACCGTTAATTGCTTCGCTCGTGACAGATAGAGAAGCATGCTTCCGAGATACTGTGAAATATGTATGTACATGTAGTAGAAGTATGTATATACATTCATTTTTTATCTAATTTGCTTGGACATTGCTGATTAGTAGAGCGATTCAGGCTTGTCCGTCTATCTATCTATCTGTCATCACTTCGGTCACCTGTTTATCCATTTAGCTGTATATTGATGATAAACATTTGTGTTCTGAAAAATTTATAATAAATTCTTTGAAGATTTGTACAAATTACGTTTAAAAACTGTGACAATTAATCAATCGCGGTGCTGGTAAAATTTAAAAAAGGATTCACTATTTGTTTAATGAGAGAAGCGAGCCTGAACGTCAGGAACATAATTCATATAAGAAGTGTTAGATTTATAGTTTGAAAATCACTTTAGGAGAAATTCTATAAAAATAGTTTGATATTTTGTCGGTAAAATATTTAACACCACCGTAGACATTCCGGGTGGTTTTTGACCTCTGATTTCCAGAATAAGTGATGATTAAGTTTTCTGTTAGTTTCTTATATAATCTTTACGTATCTTTGGCTTTTCATTTATTGCTCCTAATTTTAAGAAACAATAGATCATTTTATTAATTAAGCAATATAAGAAGCCGGGGAAATCGCATAGGGGACAATAAGTTCTAGTAATGAAGAGTTATATAAATTAAAAGTTTGTTACGTTAAGCTTTTACTTCCTTTACTCAGTAAATTCTTGATCATAATTTTTGATTTTATAAAGAAAATCCTAAACAAAATTAGTCTTAAACTTAGCATGATTGCAAAAATGTAATTAAATATTTTATATATTAATACCACAGGAAACACATAATCTTAACCATGGCTTTGAGTATTATTATTGGCAAAGGAATGCATGGTTTGATTTCACTTTGGATTATTCAATAATTCACTTGATTTATTTATCCATTTATTTATTTATCCATTTATTTATTTATTTCATTTCATCATGTATATGTAAATAAATTTATAGCATATGATTGAAGGTACGAAGTAACTTACACCTTCAGAGGCTTTTGTTGGTATTGCAATGGGATTTGAATCTACATAAGCTGACTTGCTACTCTGCACCTGCAGGTTGCTTATAAGAATAATTCGTTTCGAATAAACAGCAAATAAAAACATTATAATTGGACAAGACCCATCATTCAATACCCTACAGCTTGCCTGTAACAATTCTTTATTTATCTTCGAGATAATATATCGGAAATTATATTTTATTGTTATGTAACGGCACGCTTTTTATAAGGAACGGGATCTAAAGCGGGGAGACTGATGTGGTTCGAATATTTTTCTTTATTCTTAGCTGTCGTTTTCATGTTTCTTAAATGACTTCATTGGTTTAAAAAAACTTGTTTTATTCACAATCAAAATGAGACGAATCGATATATTTTCTGCTGTCATCGTAAAACGTGACGAATAAGTACAAATAAAATGTCGGTTCATTTTTGAATGTTGAACGTTTTGACTGTTTTCAAGATGAAAGACCCCAATCTGTTCGTCCTCAAATTTTTTTTTTTTTTTTTTTTTTTTTTTTTTTTTTTTTTTTTTTTTTTTTTTTTTTTTTTTTTTTTTAAAATGTGATTTCAACATGTTTCGTATGCATTAATAAATTCCCGCATAAAAAAAATTTATTATTTTTTTTATTTTTTGTTCAAAGGTAACGAAGAATTACTACTACTGTACCATTACTGTGACTAGTGAATAACCTGAACCACAGAAAAAAATTTCGGACAACAGAAAAAACTTTTATTAACCCAACCCCCATTATAGCTTAAGTATTTGAAAAAAAAAAAACGACTTTTTGTCCTCAGTAACATATGTTATCGTATGCAAGTGTTGAAGCTGAAGAATTAATTGAAAAATTGTTTTATTTGGAAATATTGTACATTTACGAAGTAAATTAATTACTTACGTAAAATTGTGCTGTAAAATTCAATTATGGTGTATAGAATATATAAAATATGAGAAAATTTGCGATGTATTTGAACTAGTTCAGGGTTAACTTTTACTACCTTTTTAGTTTTTTACTTAAATGTTTTTGAAAAGATTACACGAGACAGAAGAGAGACCATATATGTATATCTTACATTTACAAAATCTTTCTTAGCCGAAAGTCCCTTAAACTGAACATATTAATGATTTTGCGTTAAACTAACTTAGTCGTCCCCTCTCTATCCCTTTGTTAGCTGAACTAACTAAATCATATCTACCTCTTTGTTTCTTGTTCTTTATATATTGAAGATTATATTTTCGAACTTGAAACCTTTATTGGAACTATCCATTCATTCCTTGAATTTTCTTTTATCGTGAACCTCTTCAGTTTATTCAGTTCAAATTTAAAAGAAACAATTAAGAAAATTTTATTCGAATCTTTTACACCCACCCATCACCACTTTTGTCTTAAAGGAAAGCAAAAAAAAACCAAAATTTAAAGGAAGGGCGTGAAAGATTTTTTTTTATTTTTATAAAATCCTGTGGAATTTTCTAAAGAGTACTGAACGAAATATCCAGAAAACAAGCGTGTGTTTCTTGGTTTATTTAATACTATAGCTTAGCCGTGGTCTGTGATCGCTTTGGCTCGTCTTTAATGGCAGTGTTTTCGTGAGAGAACTTCTCACGTTTCTCCCAATTTTGTAGCCGATATCTTCATTTTTACGGCCAAGGGAATGTTTATCACAAACATTTCAAAGACGGACAGACGGACTTGCTTGGTCGAATTCAAAATTTTTATGCTGATCATATAGATTCTCTGAAGCTTCCGTTTCAGTGTTCCAGAATAAAGCGTGACACAATGAACATAAATCCGTGTTTCGACAATGGATATAAAGAAGGTCATATTGTACATTTCTTATAAACGCTTTTAAATGCTTTTAGATTATAACTTTACTTCTAAATTTTTTGCAATTCCACTTAAATTTCATCGAGTTCCACTACATAATAGCAAAATAAGTATGGAAGTACTTCAATTAAAATCCAAACAAAGACTAGCAAGGAAAGTACTTTAATTAATGTTTGAATAAAGACAGAGAGGAGAGCATTTAAATTAAAGTTCGAGTAAGAGACGAACGCTTAAATTAAAGTTTGAATAACCAATATCGACGGGAGTACTTTACCTGGAATCCGAATAAATGCGATCAAGGGAGTACTTTAATTAAAATTCAAACAAAGACAGGCAGGGAAGTGTTTAAATTAAAGTTCGACTAAGAGACGGGCAGGAAAGCTCTTAAATCAAAGTCCGAATAAATACGAAGACAGAAGTACTCTTTAGAAGTGAAACTCATCGAAAAATCACTACGGCTGCTATACAAACTGGAATAAAATGTCTTCTTATTCGGTTGATGGAAAAACCAGAACCACTGTTTTAAACTCTTCAACGCTTCCCCTTATAAGTCTTACGTTTTTCTACTCCACAGACAATTTTAGAACTTGTTTAAAAGAACCCTGAAGACTTCGAAATGAAAGACTTTGAAACAGACTATTACCATCAATTTTTATTTAGCGAACGAAGACTCGGTCATCACAATATCAGATATCAGATATCAGATATCAGTTTCTAGAAACATGCAATAGGGATGTAAATCGTGTAAACAATACATGAGCGAAGTCATTCATTTGGATCATGTTTTTGTAATTCATCGACAATAGAACATGTGTGGATTAATTTCATGTTTAACGATTCAAGAAAGTATCTAAACTGATGTGTATTAGATCCCTTTAGTTACGTCGACTAGTG
>KK351192.1:112674-125268 GCA_000671755.1 Glossina brevipalpis
TGAATATGGAAGGCCGTTACAAAATCGTTTTGATTTTTCAAGCGTTTGATGGAAAGAACCGAACAAAATCGAAAAGTATTTGTCTCGAAGTTCTGGGTGAAATAATTAGAATCTAAACGCGAATCAGATATAAAAAATGGTTTCTTCCCTTCTACTGATCTGTTTCAAAAGTTATTAATAAAAATAAAGAAGAAACGATTTAACATTTTTTCTCTATTTTTTATGTCGATTTATGTCACAGTGGAACAATTCGTGCCTTAAATGGTTTCTTCCCTTCTACTGATCTGTTTCAAAAGTTATTAATAAAAATAAAGAAGAAACGATTTAACATTTTTTCTCTATTTTTTATGTCGATTTATGTCACAGTGGAACAATTCGTGCCTTAAATGGTTTCTTCCCTTCTACTGATCTGTTTCAAAAGTTATTAATAAAAATAAAGAAGAAACGATTTAACATTTTTTCTCTATTTTTTATGTCGATTTATGTCACAGTGGAACAATTCGTGCCTTAAATGGTTTCTTCCTAACATGCTAATCGTTTTATACACAATAGATGATTAAATATGATCAAAAGAATTTTGCGATCGTTACATCACTAAAGAATTATATATAGGGTTTGTTAGGCCAACTCTTGAATATGTTCCGGTGGTTTGGTCACCTAACTGTATGATCTATATCAATCATATTGAATCGGTACAAAGAAACTTCCTACTTTTTGCGCTTCGGGGATAAGGTTGAGATTCTCAACATTCTATGTTAGCAGGTTACAGCTTATTGATCTCCCCACATTCACAAAAAGGCATGAAATGTTCATTCCCTCGTTTTCCCTGCTTTAGGGGATCTACTTCAGCATGCCAAATAGAATCACGAGGTATCACGACTCTTTATACTGGTCTCAGTGCCAATTATCAACCAATTATTAGCTTCGGGTTCTCTATAATATCTATAATAAAAATGCTCACTTGATCGTTCCGGCACTCGAGTCTACAAGTGTTAGTAAGAGGGCTGTTCTCCGGGCAAATTACTTTACTAAGCTTTTAGTTTAATTATTATGCGGATATTGTTTAAATGCTATTATACTTCTTAATAGATCAGTAAAAACGGACAACTTTCCAAAAAGGTGCGATCCATTCATTTGAAGATCCGTTTGATAACTTCTAAGCTTGTTATTAACACAGGTCTAATAATCTGTCTTTCTATTTCTCAAACCCCAGCTACGAATCTTTTTCCTTATCAATTCCATCAATTTAGTGCTGGATGCATTGTAAGTTCCCTCTAACCTAGCGGAAGTGAAGAACATTGGGGGCGATGTCTTTCATACGGATATTTCACAAAACTTTGATTTAATTTGACATCGAATATGAGCATGCTACATAGGGTATACGATTTTCTAAACATGGATCGAAACCAAATCTATTACGTTTCTTTTTTGTTAAAATTTAAAAACCAAAGGTAGTTGTGGAGGCCATGTGAAGGATTGCACTAACAAACAGGTAGAAAACAGACGTGTTTTCATCTTATACTGTAGGCCTGGCCTGTGATCGATTTGGAACATCTTCAATGGCAACGTATGTGAAAGCATTTCCAATGTTTCTGTCAATAGTTTCATTTTTGCGAACAAGAAAATGCTTACCACATATATTACACAGATGGGCAGACAGACGGACAGACAGATGGACAGACAGGCAGATGGACAGCCAGACAGATGCTTAAATCGTTTCTAAATTTGGTGCTGATCAGGAGCATATATACTTTATCAGGTCTCCGAAGTTTCCCTCTGGGCATTAGAAACAAAATTACAAAATGAATGTATCCACCACCCAAGGTGAATTTATCTCTCATCTTCGGTGGTGAATGTATCTCTCACCTTCGGTGGTGAATGTATCCTTCACCTTCGGTGGTAAATGTATCCCTCACCTTTGGTGGTGAATCTATCCCTCACCTTCGGTGGTGAATGTACCCTTCACCTTCGGTGGTAAATGTATCCCTCACCTTTGGTGGTGAATGTATCCCTCAACTTCGGTGGTAGGCATAAAAAAACGTCGATAAATTTGCCTACAAGTATCAAAAAATGGAGATAGCATTAAGGGTGTGAAGATAAATTCGAATTTAACTAGCAAAGACATTTACCAATAACATTAACAGAGCTCTGTAGAAGCATTAACATGGATCTGTAAACCAATTAGCATCAAGCTATTGTTGGATTTGGAAGCCTACTCTGTCCAAATTAAGACACCTAGGAGACTTTTGTAAACGCCATGTGAATCTACATGGAATAACCTTTAAAATTATATACAAAATTAGTCCGCTTCTTTACTGAATTCCTTTCAATAAATGCTTGAAATATCAGTTTATGAAGACACGCAATAATTGTGTAGTAAATCATACATAAACAGTACCTGAGGAAGTTAATTATTTTAGTTTTCCCCCCTTTTTTTTGTTTTGTTTATTTTTATTATTCAACTAAATAAGATTATCTGTGGATTAATTATATGCTTAACAATTAAAAAAATGTAACAAACCAGTGCTGTTACGTTCATTTAATTACTGCGATCTAATTGATAACAAGTAGCAGACAATTGGAAGTAACAATAGCTGGATGAATCTTATGTCATTTATGAGATTACATTTACTTTAATTTCGATAGATTTCTTACCTTTTTTTCATAATGATTTGTTCAAACATCATCACCAGAGTTCCCTTTTAACCAAAAAAGAAGATAAAGTATAAAATAAACTCGACATAACGTAGAATTTGCTAAGCATACGTATCCTCCCTAACCCGACCATATGACAAACACTTAGAAATTATGCTTTAATGTTTAATTAGGTTTTCAAATATTGGGTTGGCAACTAAGTAATTGCCGAATTTTCAATAAAATAAAAGGTTTTTCTTTTTGGCTTGAAATGAAGTTTAATTTATACTATGTTTTCCATTTTGTTCGGTGACCTTTTGCCATCTTTCTGACAACTTGAAAATTTCATGCTCGTAGAAAATCTGATGCTTTTCGGCCAAAAACTGAGTTAAGTGAGATTTTACAGTGTCCTCATCGTTGAAAGTCTTAGCCAGGAATCGAAATAAGTGGTAATCCGGTGGCGTAAGATCACAACTATATGGTGGGTTTACCATCAATTCCCGAACAAGATCCATCAATTTTCGCCGAGTGACCAAAGAAATGTGCGGCTTAGCATTGCCCTGGTGGAAAATGACAGCTTTACAATTGTCCAATTCTGGTCGCTTTTCCTTGGCCGCTGCATTCATTTTGTCCAATTGCCGACAGTAGACCTCCAAGTTAATGGTTTGAAGCAACTTGGAAGCAACTCAAAATACACCTCACCTTTCCAATCCCACTAAACTGATAGCAAAATCATCTTTTGTTGGATATGTGCTTTTGAGAAGTGGTTTGCGATGACTCATTAGACATGCACAACGATCGTTTCCGATTGACATTGTTCGACACAATCTACTTTTCGTCTCTAGCGATGATTCGTTTTAAAAAAGGGATCGAATTCGCAACAATTCGCAAGCGCTAATGCGCTTTGTCAGATGCATTTCGTTCAAATCGTGCGGAACCCAAACATCCAGCTTCTTAAAGAGATCGACACGTTCTAAATGCTTCTCAATGGCTTTATGTGAAACATTTAACTTCTCTGCAATCTCCCGTGTAGTTACATGACTATCCGGTTCGATAATAATTTTGATGTCATTCTCATTAGGTTCAACTGGTCGACCTAAACGTTGGTCATCTTTAGGAGAAAAATCTCCAGAACGTAATTTTTCAAACCAATTTCGGCATTACTCTCTCTTTAAGGACTTCATCATCATACATATCACGCAACTTTTAGGCGGCTTGCACTGCGTTCTTTTCGTTACGAAAATAATAAAGCAAAATATGGCGGAAATGTTCACGCTTTGCACTCCATATTAATGTTGAGGTAAAACAAAAAATTTAAGAAAATATCTACGCAATGAACTTGTAAAGCTAGATAAGGATGACAGCTGACATATATAAGAAGAAGAAGATCATAACATTTATGGATATCATAAAAATGGGAGTGAGAGACATCTATATGTAAAATCGACAGTTACTTAGTTGCCAACCTATTATATTATCTTAAGGAAAGAATTTTTTTTTTTAATTTAAAATATTTAACGAAAGTTCTAATCTTTATATCCGAACAAAATTGTAAGGTACGAGAGTCTTACAAGTGCTATTTTACTAGATGACTCGTGATAACCAAAGTTTCAGTTCAATAGACTAACGTAAGATATTTTTTTTTATTTAATTAACGTTTAATTAGGCGGATAGAATTAAATCATTCAACTGGTCTCTATTAAATAATTATTAAATTATCATTACATGCATTGGAAAGATATTTGTTGTTTTAAAAATTTAATGATACAATTACGTGACATTTTCCAATTTTAATTGGACAACGTTTGGGTATAATTATTAATCTTTTTAAGAGACCAAGCAATTTCTCGTTGTCAATTAGCCAATAAATAGAACAACATTCGTTTGATATTTATTAGTTAAATTTGATCAATTTTGCAATACGATGGTCTCGTTAAACAAACACGTAGCGGTTATATTTATATCGGCATTGACAATAGGGCAATCGGCTATGTATCGTTTCCTACCCGATGATTACGATTTATTTACGAATTGTGAGGATCGACCTGAATTGGGTGGAGATAGTGATCTTATGGATTTGAGTGCTTTTAGTATTACTTTTACCGACGATGTTATACAGCTAAATGGAACTGGACTAGTTCTTTGGGATATCGAACCAACTGATCGTGTAACGGTAAATATTAATACTCAGGCAAGAGTAACTTAGGCTCCGTAAATTTCTTTTGGTCGATCCTCGAGCCTATTTTTCTCGGGATATTTTCAAAAAAAAATTATAAAAAATATTATTAAAAAAAAAAAAAAAAAACTTATTTTATTTATTCTTCTTACAAATTTTAAATCGTAAACAATTTACCCATAAATGTGAGGAAAAATGATTCAAAATTTCTTTTTTTTAAATAATAAAATACTGCTGCTATGGGTTCTTTCTTCTCGGAAACTTCGAAAACGAGAGAGAAAAAAGAGAAGAAGAAGAGAGAGAACGAAGTCTAGGGACTTATGCCAAAATATTTTAATTAAATCAAAAATCATTTAAGTCTACGGAAATAATTAATTTAATAAAAATTTATACCGTTTCCGCAGGATAAGACATTAAATAATTAATGAGATAAACTGTTTTTATAGGTGGATACCGAGATGAGAAAATTTTCACGTGGTACTTGGCAATCAAGTTACTTGTCTGTAAAAGTAAACGATCTTTGCAAAGAAATGAAAAACACTAACTCTAAGATGTATGACTACTGGACAAAACATATTATATCGGAATTTTCCTGTATCGGCAAAGGTGTACGTACCGCCATTTACGTGCACTTTTAAGTTCTTTTTTTTTTTTTTTTGACAACTTAATGCTTATTTCTTATTTAGGTGAAACTGCAACATGAACCATTTGAAATAGATGGCGATTTTACTATGGTAGGCATGAACATGGAGGGGCGTTACGCAATTGTTTCCATTTTGCATGCATATGATAGAAATAATCAACTAAAACCTAACGGTATTTGTCTACAAATTCCAGGTGATATAATTAAAGTTTAATTCGTTTCAAATCTTATTAATAGAAATAAAAATCAATCAATAGTTTATAGCAATTGTCATGTGATGAGAATAGATCTTAGTAGTGTTGTGTCTAGCTCGACTGATATTATCAAATAAAAAAAAAAAAAAAAAAAAAAAAAAAAAAAGCAGCAATAAAAGAAGCCTTGAATTATATTCATCAGTAAATTTTTTCCGTTTAAACGCGCCTCGTATAATGAAATCTTTGCACAGTTTGATATTTAGATTTTTATTTGTGCTGGCAACACTTTCTCATTTTTGAAAATAGAAATGTATTTAGAAACCCTCATTATCCATCAGATTTGAACGAACAATTTTTTTCCCATAAGCTCTGTAGGTTTTTCTTACATTGATTAAAGCATTTTTATGCAAAATGAACCTGGGAAGTGAGTGAAGAGCGAAAAACTGATAGTTCTGATCTTTTAGCTTCGATTGGATTTAATTTTTTATTTATTTGTTTATTTATTTATTAATTTTTTTTCTGCTATAAGTACCAACTAGAAAATTCAACTTTTAAAGGAACTTTATTCCTCCTCAGTTGACATCAAGTCAATTAAATTTGTTTTATTCGGCAAAATTTTATTCGTATCTTGTAGAAAGGGGTGAAAATGAGAACTTCAATGAAACGAAAAAAATAATAATAAAAACATATAAACTTCATTGTCGAAATTTGAAGACACGTAGATAGTAGATAGATATAACTATCAGGTAGATAATAGGTAGATAATATTATCGGGTAGATAATACTATCAAATCAGAGTTATCCAAAGAGCCAGTGATTTAATTTAATATGGACTTTGAATCATAATCAATCGTAATCTTTTCAATTTTGAATGGCTGACGTACTAGTCTAGTAGTAGAGAAAAAATGTCAATGTCAAAATCACCAAGAGATCATTTCAAGTGCCATAGAAATAGTTTGTCATTCTTTGAGGGAAAAGAAAGCACCATCGAAGGACCATAGTTCGAATTCGGTGTACAATATTTCGAATTCGATATACAATATTTTGAATTCGGTATACAATACTTCGAATCTGGCATACAATATTTTGTATTTGATATACGATCTTTCGAAATCGATGTATGATATTTTGTATTCGATATACGATCTTTCAAAATCGGTGTATGATATTTCAATCTCGGTATACGATATTTCGAATTCGGTATACAATATTTAGAATTCGGTATACAATATTTCGTATCCGATATATGATTTCGAAATCGGTGTACAATATTATATAAAATATTTCGTACCCGATGTATGATTTCGAAATCGGTGTTCGATATTTCGAAATCGGTGTTGGATATTTCGAAATTGGCGTTCGATATTTCGAAATTGGTTTTCGATATTTCGAAATCGATATACGATATTTCGAAATCGGTATACGATATTCGATCTACGATACGGTATTTTGAATGATCTAAATCTCTTTGCACTCCATTTCGAGGCTATACTTGAGTTTTGAGTAACCAGCATGTATGTATAACAAGAAGCTATCTATCCAACTAAATGTTCGTTGAATAATATTTGTAATAAAGCAAACATTGCTCTTATCGAGTTGTCTTAGCAGTCAACCATAACTTGGCTTAATGTCTTTTATTACTTTTCGTAAGATATGGTTTACATACATAAATCCCTCTTATTACTTTCTTTGCCTAAAGGTTTGTTCATATAATTAAAGCATTAAAATAAATGCCACAAAGAATTATCAAAAACGTACACATTTATACATTTACATGAAATGTATTATTTTTATTATTATACTAAAGAGCAATAAAGATGTGAAGACATGCCTGATTGAGTGTAAATAATTAAATATAAAGATATTTGGAAAATCTACTTAAATTTTCCTTAAAGGAATTTGCATTTCCTTTGAGAGCAATATATTCAAAAGTTAAGACATTTTCAAAATCTTTGGTCTATTAAACCAACCATTCATACAAATCAACATTATTTTTAGAGAACATTTTATCAAAATAAATAAAAAAAAAATTAAAAAAATACTTTGTTTTCGTTTTGTTGCTTTAAATTTAATGAGGAAACTTTGACTTTTTAAATCATTTCAAAAAAACTTTGCAAATAAGCATAAAAGCAACGAAAGCACGAAATCGCTTTTTAGTTAATCGACAAAACAGTCGACCACTTAAGTTGTTAAGCTCCTTTGCCTATTTACACACATAAACATGAACAGAAATTAACTTGTGAATAAATGCAAGGAAAAGGAAATCTTATGCAATAAACCAATTTATTAAAAAAAAATTTAAAAATATTGCAAACTTTCCACAATAAGCTATAATTTTTTCTTTTTTTTCTTCTTCTTTTTTTCTTTTAAATAATTTCCATTTACTGTACGCTTAAGTACTCAAATCGTTATTAAGCGTACTGGAGTTTATTGGGAGCGTTCAATTGAATATAAATTTTAATCAAATTTTTGGTTGCAAATCGTCTATAAAAAATGAGAATTTATGATTTTTCTTTTCGTTCGCTCTTGCTCTTTGAGTATAATAAATTTGTTAAAGTGAAGAAATATGCGTTGGAAACCCCATGAACGATATCAGCTCTTAGTCATTAAGCATAACGAAATTGTTATGGACGTTTGTATTGCGAAATTAAAATCAAGTCACAAGTGCGATTGGGTTACTATTAAAAGAATAAAAGAAAGAAAAATTATTTATTCTCAGAGAAAATAATATTTTTCCAGACTAAGATGATTAATGAAAATGACTCTTGAAATATATATTAAGAAAAATAAGATATTTCGAGATTGGTTGGGAATCGATGCTTTATGTCCATAATTAAGAGTAATTAAAAGTAATCGGTTTAATATCACGACAAATCTTAACTCTTAAGCTCGGATATGGGATCTATTATGCATTTAGACACTGAGAGAATTATATTCCCTTTTTCTTATATACCATTACAGGGATGGGGGTATATTAATTTTGTCAGTTTGTTTGCAACACCCAGAATTAAGCCTTAAAAACTCCACAGAGATTTTTGACCAGCATTAAACGATTTACACATTTCAGTTTGTCCGCCTGTCCGTTTGTGTAATATCTGTAGTAAATATTCTGCTGGCCATAACAAATATTCATCTTTAAATTTTCTAAAACCAGTGAAAGCTCTTCTACTCAGCTTGGTGTAGAAAATATTCCAAATTGGTCAAAGCGACCGGCCCTAGTGCAGCGTAAATTGTGATTTTTTTTTCTTGTTAATTACTCGTAAACTATAGCAGAGAGATTTGTAAAAATTTCCACATTTATTGTAGAAAAATGGAAAGGATCAACCACTCCCACTCGATATAACAGAATATCGGAATTTATTTTTTTTTTTTTTTTTTGAAAACTTTTGTAAGACTATAAAGTGATACTACTTTTGAACAAAATTCGAAATTCATCTGGACGTACCTATACCTCTGTCTGTCCATCTTTTTATTTGTTTAGTTTTCAAATGTTTTCAGTAACCAAGTTTCCGGTTACACAAATAAAGATATCTGGATAAAATTTGGCAAAAACATTGATAGTTCTTTCACATACCTGGCTATTAAAAATGAGTCAAATCGGTCTCAGGCTAAGTCTACCGTATATAAGATAAGCTGAAACGCGTGTGTTTTCTGGGTATTTTGCTCAATACTCATAGATTACATAATATAAATAGAAATTCATTAATTAATTAACTAAACCACTAATTAAATAATTTACCAACTAAACTGAATTGATTATTAATTAATTAACTAATTATTATTTCTATTATTAATTAATTAGTTTAATTTTTAATTATAATTAGGGAATTATTTATTCTACATTTATTTACTTTTTAAATAAATAGAAATTAATTAATTAATTAAATAATTAATTAGCTAATTCATCAATTAAATAATTAACCAACGAAATTGAATTAACTATTAATTAATTAAATAATTATTCATATTAATTATTAATTAAATTATTAAAGCATTGTTTACTCTAAATTTATTTACCTTTTAATTAAATAACAAAAATTCTTTAATTAGTTAACTATTTATATATCTAATATTAATTAAATAATTAAAATATATAAACAAATATATAATTTAATTAACTGCTTAATTAGTTTATTTAATTTAATAGTTCATTATCATTAGCGGATTAGTTATTCTAAATTTATTGACTTTTTAATTATATAATAGGAATTTATTAAATGATTAAATAATTCATTAATTAAATAATTAAATCATCAACAACTAAACTGAATTAATTATGAATTAATTAACTGATTATTATTGATACTAATAATTAAGCAGTTTAATTGTTAATTTTTATTATTAATTAATTTATTGATTATTAATTAATATAATTGATTACTTATTAATTCATTTATTTATTTACTTATACTAATGAATATGCATTTATTCTATAAAACGATAATATGCAAAGCCATAAGCTTCTAATCAAATAATTAATTAATTAAAAATAATGAAAATTGATTATTTGCATGGGCTAATTGCTATTTTAAGAACAATACAATAATTATTTAATTAATTTAGCAGACAGCTTAGCTTTTTAAGCAATTAAACAATTAAGAAAATTGAATCAATAAACTACTTAGCCTCACAAGCATAACATTATTATTGAAAAAATAATTTAATTATTTATATAGTAATGAATTTTAAAAATTTTATTAAAACCCAAACTCTTAAATATCTTCATTTTAAGATAAATGAACTGCGAAATTAACGGCCTATATGTATGTATACATTTTTTTTAGATCTGTAATGCTTGTATCTGGTATAAATTAAGTGTAATTTCATCCTTGAATGGTAAATAAGACAACAAAAAAAAAAACAAGTGAATAGCTTTTAAAAAAGCCGTCCTGAGACAAATTTTATCTCTTTCAAACATTTTTTTTTTTGCTTTATTGAATGCTTTTCAAATTTATACACTTAACAAATGTGAACTCTTATTTAGGCACAGAACAGTACCAGAGAGCATCATTGCTTGCTAATATATATATATTTTTGTGTGTGTGTGTATATATATATATATATATATAAAGTTCCATGCTGCATGGATAAAATGTTGCCAACACACGCTCATGCAAACAATAACTCAATTGTTGTATTCAGACTAAAAAGCCTAAACAAATACGAACACATTCGCACGTTTTCAAGTACCATCAGCTCTCATTGTATTCTCTCTCCCTCTCTCTGTATATACGATTATGTACGCAGACATAATTTTAAACGCAATAATAATTATCAAACTACTCTCTTTGAAGTTAATTAATTTTGTTGTTTCATTAAAAACATTAAAAATGTAAATGCGATGCTTTGATTTATAAAAGCAGATAAGTATCTCGCTCTCTATTTTCATTTACTAATTAGTTTTGGAGAATAATTACATGCAGATACAGTAAACAGAACTAAAAATTTCATCATTTATATACCTACATACATACATACATACATACATACATACATACATACATACATACATACCTACATACATACATACATACATACATACATACATACATTCATACATACATACAAGCATGCATGCATGCATATATAAAAGCGAAACAATTTATTGTTAGAAAAGTATCGGTTTATTTCTCATTTAATGAAAATATAAAAATAATCTAAAGTAACTGCAACGAACAACAATAAAAAAACAAAAAAAAAAGCACATTAAGAGACGAATATCCGCAACAAATACAGCACACCTAGGCACAAGAGATGAAAAGAAGAAAAAAGAAGCAGGCTGATTAAAATAAAATAATCAAACTCTTCACATATATCGATTAGAAAGCAGAAGACAAGTTTTAATTAATTTTTCTTCTTGTGGCTGAGGTTAAACAGTTACAAAAGGCTAATCACATTATCTTAGGACGTTCTCTCAGGATGCAGGTTCGTTTATAATATTTTCAATAATATTTTGAGCATGAAAGGTTATCACATTATGCAAAAATATTTCGTAAAAAATTCATCCAATATGATCGCGCAATTACGATATCCGCTTGATCGAACAAGTGATGATTTTCTTGGTTTAATTCTGAACCTTAAAAAATCCAAATAATATGAGATCGAGCAATTTCGATATTCTCCTGATCGAACAAGGGATCACCTTTTTGTTTTCGGAACTTTAAAAGATCACTCTTCTTCCGAAGAAGAAGAAGAAATTTCTTAAACGAACTATAAATGAAAGTTCAGTGAGTTCTATGACAAATATGTTCAAAACTAAGCAGTGTACTTTGAAGACAATAAAATTAATTTTTGATAAATTAATCAGCTTTTGTTCCATTTTCAATCGAAGGATCAGGAGATATGTACTTCGACCTGTAAAGTTTAGAAATACATAACAGAAGATCCCTCAGAATTTATGGACAATCAATAAAATTTCAAATAAATTTAACTATTTCCACCTGGCTGACGTTGCGTCCGTACGTCCATATGTTTTCTGCTATGGAATATTCATCAAATTT
The DNA here is from genome assembly GCA_000671755.1 of Glossina brevipalpis. Classification (NCBI taxonomy): domain Eukaryota; kingdom Metazoa; phylum Arthropoda; class Insecta; order Diptera; family Glossinidae; genus Glossina; species Glossina brevipalpis. The sequence continues at coordinate 124,822 of KK351192.1, forward strand.
ATGATAAAAACTTAAAACTTTGCATACATAAGTGATACGTCCTAAAAGGCGTTACAAATGCAAATACAAATTCAGTTCAAATAGGTTTTCATTTAAAGCTTGGCCTAAACATTTCCTGTAGGCAGCTAAGAAGTTGATTAACTAACTGATACACGTCTACATTAAAAAAAATCATTTGAAATTCTAATGTATTACGTTAATGTGAAGGTTGTCAAAAAATGTACTCAGAGAGGAATATATGAAGCTTTTAACTGATCCTGTTTAACAGTTACGGAAACTTTTTCCACCGAATATATTTAACATGCATTTGCCATGAAAAATGAAATGTATAGTAAAACGTAATTTTTTTCTTCTTCTTATTTTCCCCTCCCTCCTTCCTATCTCTCTCCTTCTTTCCCTCTCGTCCTCTTTCTTTCTCCCTCTCTTCCTATACATATATCTTTCTTT
>KK351192.1:126145-138379 GCA_000671755.1 Glossina brevipalpis
CTCTCTCTCTCTCTCTCTCTCTCTCTCTCTATGTATCTCTTTCTATCCTTATCTATCCCTCTATCTCTCTCTCCTTCTCTTTTTTATTTTCTCTTTAGTTTCCTTTTACTGTTTATTCCAATAATTCTGATCCATTTAACATGAGATCCATTTACATTAACTCAATTATTGTAAACCATTTTACTTACTGAGTATAAGCAAATAAATAAAATTTGATTTTTAATGCAACAACTGCTGCTGTTATATTTACTTCAATTAAACAAATTAAATTCATTCAATAAACGTCCACAGCTGCTGTTCATTTGTACATAAATATAAATTAACTTCAAAACAAGTAAGAGAACTATATTCGTCGTACGACAAATCTGGGATACCAACAGCTTAACTTAATTATAATCCAAAGGAATTGTTTATGTTTTCTTAGTTTTTAGTTTTCTGTTTTGTAATAAAACGGTTAACATTGAGGCTAATGAATGAAATACGATACGAGGAATTAAAAATAGAAATATAAGTGTTAAGGAATAAGTTTTAAATTTCGTACGCACGATTTCATATTTTCCCTTATGTGTAACTGACATCTATTATAATTAAACATCGCAAACTATAGAAATATTTTTGAAATTTTTATGCTTTCAAATGGTATTTAAAGTAAATCTGTAAACATTTTTTTTTTTGATAGAATTCATTGCAGTAACGCAAGATTTAAGCTCTTTGCTTCAATATTTAAAATTTTTTATTTTATATTTTATATGAAAACGAACAAAGACAGAAAGACGTAAACAAATCAATTTCGATTCTCATATTATATGATTTAAGAGTTTTAATTGATACAAACGAGTTAATATAGTTAGTATTCTACTGTACTTTTCATGCTTTGAACCTTCACTACCGCAAAAAATTAACAAGCAAAAAAAAAAAAATATAATTTAAAGGAAGGAAAACATTTTTGACATAAATATCAGGAACAGTTTTTCATGTCGAATCGATAATCAATTTAACGAATTTTGCAATTTCGCAAAAACACATTTTAAAAATAACTAATTGGCTTATGGGCATCAATCTAGAGGGCTCAAAGGGCTTTGTAATGACAGTGTAAGCAAATTCTTAAAATTTGAAATCAGCAATAATTCTATTGAATTTACTGGCTTTCTAAATAAATGATAATTAGATGATATTATCATAATAGTTAACATAATTAATTTATTATATCGTATGACAATATGTACAGGAATTAACATTTCTCCAGTTTTTTTTTTTTTGTTGGAAAAAACGAACACGAAAGACATTTCATTGAAAGTCTAATCTATCGTTATCTGCACCTTTGGCTTTTCATATTTCTGAGAAGATATGAATTTCATTGCAAATGATTGCAAACCTATGTGGGATAATTTACATTAGTGTACGAGGCTCAAGTGATTAAATACCTTACTTGTAGAGAAGACTTAGTTTAATAGATTAATAAGATACAAAAAAAAGGGAGCTACTTTTCGTTAGAAAGATCGATCAAGATTTATTTCTACATATAGCATGGAATAGCATGGAATTTATTCAATACGAGACTCTGTACATTCAGAGTGACTGGTTCTTTTGCTCATCAAAATCAAAGCAAAAACTTTCTTCAAGAATTTTCAAAAATTCTGGAAAAGTTGCTATTTATCTTACAGCCTTGCTTTCCCACCTTTTCCTTCAGATTAAATTACTTTTCTAAATATCTTCCTCGCTGTCTTTAAATGATGGAATAAGCTTTCAACACAAGAGTTATATGGTAATTGGCGAATTGGGAATATTTTCAAATATAGTAACTGGCGGAATTGTTTCCCAAGATTGGGAATATTTTCAAACCAGAATCCGAAAGTTTTCCTTTGCTTTAGAAATCCAATCGCAAGGTTTATATGATAATTGGCGAACTTTTTCCCAAGATTGGAAATATTTTCATATATCATAACTTACGAACTGTTTCCCAAGATTAGGAATATTTTCAAACTAGAATCCAAAGGTTTTCCTTTGTTTTAGAAATTTTATCGCAAGAGTTATATGGGAATTGGCGAAGCTTTCGCCAAGATTCGCAATATTTTCAAATATCATAACTGGCGAAGCTTTCGCCAAGATTCGCAATATTTTCAAATATCATAGCTGGCGAACTTTTCCCACATGATTGGGAATAATTTCAAATCTGATTCGCAACGTGACAGTATTTAAAGTAAGGCTTCAATTTCTCCCCAACCTAATGTGTACACTTACTTATATACATATTATATACATATTTTGCTATTTTTTTATTTTCCATTTACTAACATAAAAGTATTCGGCAACACTTTCCTTGCAATTAAGCAGAAAGAATGAATCTTTCTTTTTCTTTTTTTCTTTCTTTCGTACGTATCCAAGGTTTCCGAAAAGTGCGTTGTACGCTCTTCTTAAGCTTAAAGATAATACTGCCAAATGGAGCAATCATATTTTGACAAATGCTTCTCTAGAGATAGTAAGGATATCTTTTAGGAAAACAACTAACAAGGATTAATTTCTATAACTGATATATAGAGAAGTTTTTGTTAGGAAAAGTTTTTCTATTACAAACGATTAAGGTGTAAGAGTAAACATGAAATTTTCTGTAAAGATTATCAAAAATGAAAATGAAATGTTTTTCAATTTATCGAAATAATAAAAAAAAAAATTTCTCCTTAAAGCAAATTAAAGGATAAGAGGAAGAAAAAGCTGGATACATTAAGGAGGTTATAAACGATTTAAGGCAACTTTACTTCACACTATACTCCAGCTAGTAGGTTAAGACTTAAAGTAAAGGTTCATTTGAATCAGTAGAAAAAAAAATCGAAAAGAATTTATTATTAATTATGGGCGTGTCAATTATCAAAATTGCTTATTCTGCTCATACTAACCTTCATTATTTAACTCTAAAAAATATTTCTATTCTAGTAAGTACACATATCTATTTTTTTTGGCGATGTATGATTCATAGAAGTAATATCGAACATGGGAATATGGCTGATTATGGGCTGTGTTGATTATTTACCAAGTACATAATAATTCAAGATCAGGTTAGCCAAAGAAAGATTGCAACTTGTAAGTGTTGCTTATCCAATACACTGCTTGAAGAATGCTTTCTTGCCTGATCGCTAATGCGGACCTTTGGGGAATATCGCGGTGGTTGCGAAAGTACCTGGATAGGAACTTTCTACCACCAGAGAGAAACTTTGGACTATGCCCAGTGAATGTTTATTCTGGAACCTCAAGACTCGTGGAGTCCCCGTTGCGGGGATTGTTTCATTACTACGGGGACGCTGACTATCGTTTATTGAAAATAGTTTTGCGTTTAGGTATACACCGTGAGGTGAAGCCTGAAGGTGGTATATACTCATGTTAAACCTAAGGAAGATAAAATCTCTAGCAAGTGGAAGTGTTTTGTTGGTCGGTTTTAAATTAATTCCTAAAATATCGGTTGAGATTAAGATGACCCGTGACTTTTAAATTATAGTTATTTACTTAAGATGGCTTAATCACCGCCAAATACGAATAAATAAATCAAAAAATTTTCAAATTTAATTTCGCATTAACATGAGATTTGGAGGCAAGGAAATTGAATTATTAAGTACTAAAAACACTACGAAGTAGTGAGGGAAGAGTTGAGTAGAAACTCGAGTTAATATTTTAATGCACAATTTTTTTTTTGTCTTAAGCTAAGAAAAGTTGAAAGACTAAACTAAAGATGGTTTACTTACTTACCTATTAAAAAATAAGAAAATAATAATCTATTGTTTTAAACATTCACAGTTCGTTGCATGTGTAAAACATGCTGTTGCATCATATGATTCTAAGGCAACATATTATGCCGGAAAACAAAACCTCTCTATAAAACAAAAGAATACAACAATTAAAAGTATTTACTAAACATTAAAAAGCTTTTAGCCTAAAAAAAAAAGGAAAAGAAAAAAATTTAACTTTTAAAGGCTTACAAGGACACTGTGGTCCATATATATTTAAGTAGGGGAAAAATAAAAACATAATACTACATATGGTGAGAGCCATGATACGTTTCAACGCGAAGTAAGCAAAAGTGAACGATGAACTGATTAAAATGAAAGCACATCCCAACCATACATAGCATGATAACTATTTTTGCACTTAACAACCGTTAGCTGCAAATAAACTTATTTTATTAATTCATTGAAAACATTCAGAAATGTCCATAAGTTTTTCATTAGACTAAAGTCTGTCCAACTGTCCAGACATAATACACAGTATTTTGGATCGTAAAACAAATAAGATGAAGTAGCGAAATTTCGCTGATATACTTACGAACAAGCAATTTAGACAATTTAAGGCAAAAATGGGCGTGGCTTACTTTCTTCAATCACGGCTCAAAAATCAAAGATATTAATATAATTGTGGCAATAACTAACATTAACAGTAACAGTAATCGTAACGGAAACTGTAGCAGTAACAGTAACAATAACTGTAACGGTAACTGTAACTGTAACAGCAACTGTAACTGTAACAGCAACGGTAACTGTAACAGAAACAGTAACTGTACTAGTAACTGTAACTGTACTAGTAACTGTAACAGTAACTAAAAGTAACTGCAACTCTACCTGTAACAGTAACTGTAACAGTAGCTGTAACAGTAACTGTAACAGTAACTGTAATAGTAACTGTAATAGTAACTGTAATAGTAACTGTAATAGTAACTATAACAGTAACAGTAACTGTAACTGTAACAGTAACTTTAACTGTACCAGTAAGAGTAACGGTAACTGTAACTCTAACAGTAACAGTAACGGTAACTGTAACTCTAACAGTAAATGTAACAGTAACTGTAAGAGTAACTGTAACCGTAACTTTATATTACGTAACATTACAGCGCGTTTGCCAGTCTCTTTCAAACACTTCATTATCATGCTCATGGTTAACAAGCGATTTTAGTGATTTCTAAATGACTTGAATTTTTCGCTTCAAGCGAGATAATAGAATTTAAAAATTTTTAAAAATGCGTTTGCTTTACTTTACTTTACTTTAGCGATTTAATATGTCAACCTGTCTGTTTAGCTTCGAAAATAGGTAAATAAATCAAGTTTTGAAAGGATAAATATTTTCTATAGCTTTTGTTGTTGTTTGTTGTTAGTTTTGTACCCATTTTTTTTTGTTTTTTTTTTTTTGCTTTCTATTTTATTTTTATTATAATATTTAAAGTTGATCAACCACAAAAACAAATATTAAAACTACTCTTCAATGTTATTACATTACCGTATACTCGTAGGTTGTAATTAATTGCAGGGTGTGATACTTTAATTAGATACCAGCACCATGTGCAGGCTATAAAATCATTCTCTCTCGGTGATTGTATTCTGATTTTCAGTGAACCATAGTCTTACATGTTTTTCTAAGGGTCACTGTTAAAATAAAACTGCCGCTAGTTGTGCTACGTTGTGCACGCACACATACACAAACACAAATATGTATGTAAGTGTTTTTATATACACTCAAGCACCCAAGCGTACATAATACTTTAGTAGGATAAATATATTGAGAGAAAAAAGGGGGGAAAAAAAAAATAAAATTCAATTACGGCAACTGTTTCCAAGCAAAACTATTTTTAGATTGAAAACTCTATGGAAAAAAAAGTACAGAACCAGAGGACAAAAAAAAAAAACAAATATGTCGTTTAAACCATAAGCCATATATGCACAGCAGGCAAGAGAAGCTCTCAAATTAAGTTATCGTGTTCAAATTTCCTGCTATCGATCTCTATTGCAGTTTAAGTTGCTGGTATGAGAGAAGCAGAAAAAGAAAAACAGAAAAAGTTTTGTACATGAAAATAAAAATTTCAAATTTTAAGCTTAAGTTTCGCTTCTTCTTCTTCATCTTCTTCCGGTACCAAAACTAAGCCTTAAGGCTCGAAAAAAACTATAAAAGAAATCATAAACTGTAAAACTGAAAGGGGGAGGAAGGGGACGTTTGCCTTGTAATTAATTTTCTGAAACTAGTTTTGAAACAAATTTTTTTTTTGTTGTTGTAAATTTTGTACACAGTTTTTATGCTCTTAATCTGTGCTAAATTTCTTAATGCCTATCAGAATCAAAATGTATGAAAAGTTATTAACGAAAATATATAGTAAAATTAAAATAATTTTTTTTCGTTCATTTAATTTAATTTAATGTCTCCTTGAAATTGAATCACAAAGCAGAATTTTATAAAGATTAGAAAATTTCAAATTGATGAGTAAGAAAACACTCTCCTTCCGTCACGACAATGTCAGGCTATACACCTCTATAATAAGGGAGATAAGCTAAATGGCTTTGACGTCACAAAACGTGACTATATAGCCTGCTTATCAGGTAGACCATACTTTAATTCCGATTGGTCTGTGATCGTAGCTACAACCGGTAAAGGTGTATAACATTTACCGATCGGTAGTGCATAGACCGCGACTACTCTCTTTCTCTCTCCCCTCATTTTATTACACAATCTTCCAGACCTTAGCCGGTCCGATAAAACATTTATTTCACTCCGTGCGAAGCTCGCTTAATAATATAAATCTGCTGACCGAAGACTGTGTGCAAATTTTTTAATTCAGTTCCCATTCAGAAATCCCAGAAGCTCAATAGTAATGATATAATAGTTTTATCAGAAAAATGGCGAAATATTATCGAACAAAATGCTTTGTATCCGGTTTAATTAAATTTTATTTTTGAAATATAAGAATAATGCAATATGAATTGTAATGGAAAAAAATTATAATATAAATATATTAATTATATATATAAATATGTTTATGAAATTATTATTTAATTAGTTCCGGCACAATGGCTGACATTAAGATTAACCTTTATCAGTAAATTCAATATTTTTTTTCATTCTATTATTCTATAATTTATGAGTTGTCTGACGCCTCACTTTGAGCTCTACAAATCGAATAACGTATTACATGAGTAATGCCGCAAGTACGTGACCTGATAGAGAAAACGTAATTAAACATTCATTTATCATCTCAATCTGATTTATTCGTTACTAAAGGGAGAATTATTAAATTTAAAATTATTTTTATTGTTGACATGTGTGGGAAAGTTGTAACCACCTTACAACGAATCGCCATTTAAAACCAATATACTAAATATGGGCGTCTCAAGTTAAAAGTCGGAGCTGTATTTATAGTTGTTTTTTATTCCTTATAATTTTTTGTATTAAATTGATGGTCAACATCTCTAGAAAAGGGTAAATTATAGACTTTATACTCTACACCATTCGTGGTACAGAGTGCTTTAAGTTTGTACAGATGTAAACTTGCCTGCCTATCTCCCTGACCTGCCTATCTCCCTGACCTGCCTATCTCCCTGACCTGCCTTTCTCCCTGACCTGCCTATCTCCCTGACCTGCCTTTCTCCCTGACCTGCCTATCTCCCTAACCTGCCTATCTCCCTAACCTGCCTATCTGCCTACCCGCCTTGCTTGCCTACCCGCCTTGCCTGTCTACATGCCGAGCCTATGTAGATACCGAGCCTGTCTACATGCCAGACCTGCCTAGACGCCTGGTCGGCCTACCTGGCTTTCCTGCCTACCAGCATGGTCTGTCTACCAGCCTGGCCTGCCTACCTGCCTGACTACCTGCCTGCCTGAACTACCTACCTGCCTGATCTACTTACCTGCCTGATCTACCTACCCGCCTGACCTCCCTCCCTACCTGCCTGACCTGCCTGACCTGCCTGGCCTGCCTGGCCTGCCTACCTGACTGACTTACCTAGCTGCCTGGTCTGCCTACCTGTCTGACTTGCCCACCTGCCTAACTCGCAATCATAAGTTTGTCTGTCTATCTGTCTGAAGTCTGTGCATGTATTCTTGTGTCCAGTCTATATAAATTCTAATTTTAGAGATATTTTAATGAAATTCGGCCAAAACACGAACGATGTTGAAAATTCAATAACTGGATCATTCTAATAACCGCTTCCCATATAAGGCTTCATTTTGAAAAAAGAGCTTTTATATGGAAAAAATTTCAATTTTTAATATTTTTAAACGAAAATCGTTTGAAACTAACATTTTGATATATAAAATAAAGGTGAAAAATTTTAAAGAGATGAGACCATTTTTTGACCCACCTCCCATATAATCATTCCAACGATAGGTAAACTTATGGTAAAAAAGAATAATTCTTAATATTTTATATCACAAATCAGTCCCTAATAGTGATTTGCCACCAAAGTTAATTATACCAAATTTGTTTCATATAGGTCTATTTTATGGAACCCATCATATATAAGAATTCTAGTCAAAAGTAAGCCTTTATACAACAATAAGTCTAATATTTAGAAATATTAGAAGAGTAAGAAAATCTTTTAACAATTAAAGTAAACTTACTAAATTTGGCCTAGGTCAGTCCACGCTTTAGGTACGTAAAGGTTCTCATGGAAAGCAAGCCTTTACGTGAACACAAGGTATAATTTATCGTAATTGTTCATGAAATAAATGAAGAATTGTATAAAACAAAGTGTTGTAGGGGACTTTGTCCGGACGCAATATTTTGACTTGGCTTTATCTGATATTTACTATGAATTGATTGGGTACATCAATCTTGTCATTTTCAAAAACTTGGTCTATGGCGACCAATTGGAAATGTAAATGACGGTTTAATAGCCTTCAATATCAATTTTTATGACATAAAATTTTACAAGTCAGACAGACAGGCTAAGGGATCGGATCGGATTGGCTTAATATTCATTTAGAATCGTAGGGTACTAGAAAATGTGTTTATGTATTATATGTGTATTTATACTTAAGGAGACTTTAACGCGTACTTTTGGATGTTAACACGGACGGAAGGACATGTTTTGGCGGTGGTTAAAAAAAAATGGTGAAATACGCACGTAATGCTGTATGTGTGTATGTAGTGTGTCCGCATGTACTACATATTGTTTTAGATGTTTTATATATGTATATATAGATATACTTTATATGTGTATATAGATATATTTTATATGTATATGTATAAATATATGTATATATAGAAAGATATGTATATATATAGAAAAATATATATATATATATATGTACATATCTATACAATAACAAGTCCTAAACAAAGCCCATATATGTAAGGGAAAATAATTTATGATAAACTTGTATAACAAGAGTTCGCAAAACAAGTATAACAACTATTTATAAACATAAAAAAAAAACTCACCACATACACAGTATTATTTCCGTAAGTCTTCTGAATGTGAAATTTTGTTTGGATATAGATTTGCTAAGCATACAACAACAACAAAAGCAATAATAATAATAAGTTTTATGTGTAAAGTTTTGTTGTATGTAGAACATTAAATAACAACTCAAGCATTCATCATACGCACCCATTAACAATCACACTGAACTGAACTGAACTGAACATTGACTGCTTGTGTGAATGGTGCTGTTGTTTACACTTATACCCCAGTAAAGTCTTGTTATCGGTGAAATTGTCGTTATGTTAATATGTGTACATGTATTATAAGGCATGTGCGGTACATGTGGTACATGCATACATAAATTTCTCTGTAAAATTTACATTAAAATCACTTGCTCTTACTTGAATATCTTCGTTTACATGTTTGTCTAAATTATATTTACTGTAAACGTTCAAGTTGAATGTTACTTATTAGTGATGAAATTTGCTTAAAGTGAATGATATTTTAAATTTATTTTGAGTTTGTTTTCTTATTTATTTATTCATTTATTTATTATTATTTACTAATGAAATTAATAATAAAATTATTATGTAAACAAGGTATAAGTAGCAATAACTATTTAAGCCTAATCAAACGTTTTTATACATCATATCATGCATAAGCTTAAATAATTTATAATAATATGTACTTTTAGGCTAAAATTCTATGAATTTTTGCAAAATGAAAAAGAGAAAATTGCACAAATAAATTTTTAATTTTAATTGTTGCAATTATTTATAATAGATTTAATACAAACAATTTAATAGAAATTATTAGAGAAGAAAACAATTGAAGCATAGGTTGCCTAAGAGAAGTTCTTATGATGGGTGTTCTTTAACGCGTACAAGTGTTTACGTAGATCCTTTAACTTTAATTAGTTTAAATATAAGAAACTCTAGTTTCAATGATTTTATTGTGCGTATAAATCAGCAACAATTCCAAGCCCGCGTGAGCAATGTTCGTTGCACGAAAAACGTATTTTTCTGTCTTGTTAAAGAAAGGTATCGTTGGCGAAAGTGGTGGCCATCACTTTCTGGTCCATCAAAATCGGAACATAAGTCCTACTTTGCTTTCCACTTTAGGGCAGCCCTAATGAAGTCTCTTTTTTCATTTCCTTGCGATAAAAAACAATAAATTTTCGTATTTAACTTTCGTTTGTTTTAATGTAATATTTCATCTAAATATATGGACCAGACATGAAACATTTCTTCCCATTCACTTTAGTAGTTTATTACATTTGAACGCGCAACTTAAACTGGTTTAGATATATTAGCTTTAATGTTCCAATTCTGTAACCACAATGACCCGTCATTAGCAAACGTCAGCAGATTTTAACTGTATTCACTGTGACAATAAGTAAATGTAGCTATCAACCATTTTAGACAGTATACGAAAGTTTGTCGATTATCAAGTGCGCTATTAGTAAATTATTTAGTCAGCTGAAGAAAATTGAGAACGATTTTTCTGCGAACTTTATTTATATTTGAAAACATGCCGGGGGGAAGCTTTGAAATATATATTCTTCGATATATCTCTTGCCCTAAGAGTGTATTAAATATATTTAATGATATGATTTATGCAACATCGAAAATGACTTGAAATTTATCCACATTTTTGTTGATTCAAAATTTCGTTTTTTATCTGTCTGTCCGTCGGTCCTTTTTACGTTTATCTACGTATTTTTCCTGCTCATTCCAAAGATTGAATGACATGTTTTCGCTCTAACAGAAAATGGTTTAGTTCAGATCATTTTTACGACAACTCCTCGTCTAACATCGTTTTTTTTTTAAAAAAAAGGTAATGATATGGAAAAGTTAAACTTTTTTAAAGAATTTTCCCCAAAAATTGGTTAAAAAATGGTATTTTGATATACTAATTCAAAGTGAAAAATATAAAGGAAATGGGACAATTTCGAACAATTGGAACTCTTCTTCTTCTTTTTTCGCTTATATAGCAACAAAATCGACCGTAGAAAATGTAAACTTTTGTATGACAAGACGATCCAAGTTTTTTAACATTTACTATAAAAATGCAAATTCCGACTTGGTTTATAAATACTACTACGGTTATTTTGGACTACACTGATCTACTTTTTTAAATTGTTATCCTTATGAAACTTTTCAAAAAAGTCAGTTCCATATGACTAAAGAAAACAACTCTATACTTAGCTATGGACTGCAGCTGTAGAATTTGTGTAGAGTAACTAATTTTTTTTTTCTTTTTTCTTTTTTCTTTCTACCACTACCATGTTTTGACTTGCTATGATTGTTTTATACCTTACTTTTTGTTTTTCTGATTAGCCAGGCAATTTATAATTAAATAAACTTATCTTCTTACTTGCGAACTAACAATTAAACGATTTCGTTACGTAATTCATTTATTACCGCAAACTTATTTGTTTCCATTTAATGTCACTTAAACTGTATTCTCTTTCTCTATATATGCAGGTCCATTTCATCGTTTTAAAATCCAGCAATGAGACTCAAGCAGAAATGCGGGTCACATTCTGGCTTTCGACAAATCTTGCTCTACATCAGCTGTACATACGAAATTATTTTCAAAATCCGACAAAACTGTTTCGGTAAGTGAAAGCATCATTATCTATGCAATTAGCTTGGCTTACCATTATTATTGCACATTCACTAAGTAAAACAATAAATAATTGCTTATGTGCGAGTGAAAGGCGTCAGAAATGTAAAATAAAAAAAAAAAACATTAATTTGCGTGAAGTTGTTTTAAAAAGTTCTGAAACTAATAAAGTGACCTCATCACGTATGCGAATACCGCATAACAATCTATCAATCACTTCTATATATGCACAGAAACACTAACTCATTCTGTTAATAAAAATTTACCAGAAAGATATTATGTACGGTTTTGGTCGATTATTTGCGCCTTTAGATTAAAACACAAAAAAAAAAAGAAAAATATTAAATAATAGTTTTTCTAAAATGCATGTCAAAAAAGAACTTACGATAATATACTACGATAATACACTCACGATAGTAGTTACGATAATACTTAC
>KK351192.1:223354-234239 GCA_000671755.1 Glossina brevipalpis
CTCTCTCTCTCTCTCTCTCTCTCTCTCTCTCTCTCTCTCTCTCTCTCTCTCTATCGTTAAACTAATCCCCAAAAATTGCATTTATATCGTTAACAGCAACAGAAATAACAAAACATTAAACAGAAAAGAAATAAAACGTAAGGTGGGTTTATTAAAAAACAAAAAAAAAAAAAAACAAAAAAAAAACGAAGCGTGATGCACACATTATCGCATGTTGTGTTTCCCTACCAAATAAGTTTACTAGTGTGACAGACATTTTTACTCTGGTACAATCGGAGCAAACGATAAAAAGAAAAATGAAAAGAGCAACAAAGAATAAAAAAACAAAAAACTTGTTGTTGAACAAAAGTAAATAAGATTTTTATCCAGTGCACGGAGAATGCACACGAAACAAACGTAAAATAAACAAAAGGAAAAGCAGTAGAAAGTTTAACAAAAAAAAAAAAAAAAACAATATTCAGCAATCATAACAACAATAGCAAGTAAAAGAATTATATTCAGCTGCGGCCGAATATTTTGTACTCAACACTTTTATCTCGAAAAAAAAAAAAAATAATGAAAAAAAAATTAAGAAAAAAAACAAATTTGAAAATTATAATCGGCCAAAAACGAATTTTTATTTCGGCCAAAAAAAAAAAAACAAATTTGAAAATTATATTCATTCACAGACGAGCCTTTATTTCGAAAAAGAAATGAAAAAAATGAAATCAAATATTGAAATTATATTTGACTGTGATTGAATTTTCCATATCCCCCATCTGTATTTTAAAAAAGTATTCGAAAAACATAAAATTTTGATAATCCATAATACTCAGCGGACGTAGGTAATTTTTTTGAATTTTCATAAGAGTAGAATCGCCCAGATACTATGCGGGAATATCTTCTTGGTTATATCTGTTGTAGTTTATGATAATTATATATAATGTTATATATAATATAATATCTAATATAATATATGATATAGTATATAATATAATTTAGAATATAATATATGATATAATATATAATATAATATATAATCCAAAGTATTTTGCTTTTGAAAAAAACAAAAGTTTCTTGAATTTTTCTTATGCTGTAACCATGAGCTAAGACTGATTTGACCCATTTGCATTATTGATCTGGGTCTAAGTGTTGTATGTTAATGTTTTTACTTAATTTCAATGCGATATTTTCGATTGATTTTCGTGACTAAAAGAATATTTACTATAAACATTACATAGACAGACGAAAGGACTAACTTCTTAGATTAACTCGAGATTTGATGCTGATCAAACATATGTATATATATATATTTATATATATACTTTACAGACTTTCCGAAGCTTTCTTCTGTTGTGTTACAAACGTTTTAAAAAAATGAATAAATCTTCTAACCACATAGCGTTCGGTATAAAAACAACTAATGCAACTAACTATTAATAAGAGAAAATAAATTAGAAGCGTGAAGAATATTTTAAAAAATTAAAAAAAAAAAGGCTAACGATACGCTTACCTTGCGAGGTAGAAATAACTTTTTTTAGTGTTAATTCTTAACGATCAAACTCAATCTTTGCAGTGTATAATTTTATAAAAATATTGCTAACGACCTAACCGCACTGCAAAGATTGGACGGCATATTTGCAATATTTATCGCTTTAAAGGGACGCGAAGGACTTTTCCTTATGTCTTGTTTTTTTTTTTTCAGAATATTTGTAGGATGTAGAAATAAACTTGGAAGCTGAACTTTACTGGTAACGTTGCCTTTTAAGTACAAAATTATGGATAGATTTATGGGATTCATTTAAGGAAAACTAATCAGTATATAAAGAAACAAATTTTTCTTAAACAAATTTTTACAAACGTTTATGATTTTGCTGTAACGCTCATAAACAAATTGTTCAAAACATTTAAAAACAAAGCATAATATAGCAGCGCTTTTCTGTAGACCGTAAGTTTTTTTATCTAAAACAAAAAAAAAATTAGAAGACTCCTTGAAATATTATTCTGCATCTTATTTGAAAATATTGCTGCAAACAAAATGGCGCCAATTTTAGAAGAAAAAAAAAATATTTTCTCGAAAAAAATCAAAAATCACTTAAAAATTAATCAAAAAAATTATTCTCTTAGCCAAGCGCGAAGAATCAATTGGGAATATTGCTGCAAACAAAATGGCGCCAGTTTTAGAGGAAAAAAAACGTGTTTTTTTTTCTTTTTTTTTTTAAAAAAAATCAAAAATCACTTTGTCTAGAAAATCTCATTATGAAGCTCTCTAATTGAAATTAAAAAAACAATCGCTTGATAATTGAAAATTTTACAAGTACAGTTTCATCAATAACACGATTCAAGCTTAAAGTCGAGCCAGTTTTAAGTAGCAACTCTACATGAAAAACCGACTTTTGAACTGTTTATCCATCAACGAAGGATGGATTTGCAAAATTCTGAAAAAAAGATGTTTAGAGACAAAAGGTTGCGTCAAAGACGCAAGATCAACATAATCAAGTTTTGAATCAATTTAAGCGTGACTATCTGTCCGTCTGTCAAATCCTCTGTCAGTCCATTCATTTACATAATTGTCACTCATTCCTTTGCTGAAATCGTGATTAGAACTTCAAGACTTTATCAAGCAGAACGAACTTATTTGCAATTTATCCAATTTGTCTGTCCCTCTGTGAATTGTCTTTTGCCCTCCTGTCGAAATCGCGAGTAAAACTTCAAAACTTTTTTAAGAAAAACGAAATGAAGAACTTCTCTCAGTTTCGCCCATCTTTGTGTCCACCTTTGTGTCCGCCTATGTGTCTGGCTGTCTACTTAATTGTTGCTCGTCCCTTTATGGAAATCGTGATTAAAACTTCAAACAGAACGGACTTATTTTTAACTTGTCCAACTTGTCTGTCCGTCTATGAGTTGCCCTTATTCTTCTCACGATTAAAATTGCAAGCATTTGTCAAGTAAAACCCAACTTATTTCAGATTTGTCTGCTTGTGTGTCCGTCCGCCTAACTATCTGTCTACCTAACTGTCGTTCGTCCCTTTGTTGAAGTCGCGATTAAAATTTCAGGAGTTTGTCAAGCAGAAGGAGTATATTTCTAGTTTGTCCTCCTTTCTGTCCATCTGTCTGTATAAGCATATAATTATCGCTCGTTCTCCTGTTAAGATCTCAGTTAAAACTTTAAAGCTTTGTCAAGGAAAAT
This sequence comes from Glossina brevipalpis, assembly GCA_000671755.1. Classification (NCBI taxonomy): domain Eukaryota; kingdom Metazoa; phylum Arthropoda; class Insecta; order Diptera; family Glossinidae; genus Glossina; species Glossina brevipalpis. Next base: position 226,524 of record KK351192.1, read on the forward strand.
GAACTCATTTCAGATTCGTCTGTCGGTGTGTCCGTCTGTCCTACTGTTCGTCTAACTAATTGTCGCTTGGTCCTTCGAGACTTTATCGAGCAGAACGAACATATTTCTAATTTGTCTACCTCTATATCCGCATCTCAGTACGTCCGTAATAGTCGCTCGTCCTCCTGTTGAGATCACGATTAAAACTTCGAAACTTAGTCAAGAAAACAAAGTTATTTCAGATTCGTTCGCCTGTGTCCTGAACCTGACTTTATACAATTTATTATGGTCTCCAGGCAATTATATAATGATCTCAAATATCGTATATTCCTATTCTATAACAATCACAAAGAGGAGCAGAGAAGTACGCCAAGGAGGTGGCATTCTCTTTTTAAAGAAACATATTCTTTGCACACTTTTTATTCTGATCATTATTTTCTATTTCTTCAGACTGTAATCATAACTTTTCAATCTCTTAAAAAACGATTGCAAATTTCCATAAAAGCCGTACCAACATTGAAAGAGAATGAGTGTATTACTGAACTGAAATACGATACTGGATAATTACAATCAAAATAAACTTTTTCTCGATTAAATATAATAGAGATTATTGAAGAAATTGTTAAAGATTAGTTTAGTTTCAAAACAATCTATACTGACTGACACAGATACTAAAAACTTCAATTCAAGACAAAATTTCTTTCTTGTCCACTTGTTGAAGTGTAATAAATTCCTTCTTTTTTTTTTTTGATTGATTGATTTTATACAGAAAGTTTCCGGTTTCTATACTGTGGTATATTATAAACTAAGGTTGTGAGGATGTAAATAATACCCTAAAGTTGAACTAGTTAACAGAGATTAATAAATTATTTGTTTTATTGACGATGTAGTCAGTTAAGAAAATTGAAAGGAAATCTGCTAAATTTAAAGTTTCAAACAATCTTTTTGGAATAAAGTAATTAATATTAATAAATGTTTAGAGCGGAGGTGCTTTCCAATGGAATGTCCTCTATGCCACTTAGATTGCTAAGACATAGTGAGAACGATATGAGATTTCATCTCGTCTGTCCTTCAGACTAATTTGTTTATTCAATCTATAAATCGCAATTTTCGGTTTATTCTCATGAAATTCGGTACGCTAACATTTTTAGGCCCAACATCAAGTTGTGATGAAGTTCCGATTTCAGCATCGAATTTTACATAGGACTATCGTATTCGAAAAAATCGTTATATCACAAAGAAATGCAAGTTTTTAATTATCGATAAAAATCGTAGAAAAATTGTATTTTCGCGTATTAAATGAATGCGGAAAATTTGGATAGGATTGCGGCGCTGCGATGTTCCATCACCATCACTCATATATTCTTTCTTACAAAAGCTAAGTTTTTATAATTATTAAAGAAAAGTGTAATTTCGTATGCTATGTTGAAATATGTTCCAAAGAATTTTTGTGACATTTGAATGCATTGTATCAAATTTGGACCATACTGACCTATATAATCTATATAATCTTCTATATAATCTTTGGTATAAAAAATAAGACTTTATAAGCCCAAATGATCTAATTTTTAATATTTTATAATAGAAAATCGTCTAACTCTTAATATTATATAATGAAAAATGGTCATAGAACGTGTAGAAATTTTTCGCCCACCCTCCTATATAAAATTTGATATAAAATATAAGCCTTTATACGGCAATTTTCACTATATTACATGAACATGAATGTTGCAGTATCGGACCATATTTTGCTAAATTTGGACAACATTCGATTTTTCATTCGTAACCCCCCCTCTTTCTCCCTCTCTCTCCCTCTCTCTCTGTTTCTCTCTCTCTCTCTCTCTCTCTCTCTTTCTCTCTCTCTCTCTCTCTTTGTTTCTCTCTCTCTCTCTCTCTCTCTCTCTCTCTCGTTTTCTCTGTGGGTGTATGTGTCTCTCTCTTTCTTTCTTTCTTTCTCTGTCTCTCTCTCGCTTTCTTTCTCATGAAGCGTAAGCCTTCTTAAGGCACCAACATCTACTGGTATGTAGTAGTACTTTATAAAGAAAAGAGGATCGTAATCTACTTAATGACACATATTGCGAGATTTAAAAATGTTTAACTTCTTTTCTAAATATTAAGAAATTTCTTCTTTACGCTTTTGATCAAATTGAGTTGTCAATATGAAGTGTTATCGTTACCACTATTTCATATGTTCAGTTCTGATGAATAAATATTTTAAGAAATTTAAAAAGTTACGAAATCCAGTAAATTTTATAAACTCATAATTACTCATTAGTAATTGATACTATTTGTTTTATTGATATCTAAAAAAAAACGTATGTTTGTTATTTATGTTTAATGATAACTGAAATCGAGTACATTTAAAAGCAGAAGAAGAAACTAACTTGTAAGGCGGTAATAAACACACCAGAAGCTATAAAATATGCGTAGAAATCTTTGTTTATGTTTAGTGTCATTAGTAATAGCGGTAATGTGAAGTAGCGTTCTTTTAATATTACGGATTATTTTTACAACACAGTACTACCGATTGTTCTTGAAAATTTCTTATAGAAAAAAATCGAAAGTATTTTGAAATTTTCATTCATCATTTTTCTTCGTCTGTAGGCCCGAATCTCGAAATTGCCTTAAAGGCACCTGTGTTTTCTTCTTTCTTTTTTTTTTTTTTTTTGTTTTAACTTATCTCACAAGTGATAATATTTTATTCGAATTTGTTAATCTTTTTATACTGAACAATATTAACGATAAGTTTGATATTTTTATTACTGAAAGGTAATTTAATAAAGAAAATCAAAATGTTACGTAGAACAGAATAAAGAATAATTAACTATATTTCAATTCAACAAAGTTTAGTACCTTTTCAGTTTCCGACTTGTGTGTATACTGAACCAACTATTTATTCTCAGAGTATTGAGAACAATGGCAAAGCAAAGAGAAATGTTTAAAAAATTATTATCATTGATGTTATTTGTTGGTGTAATGGTGGCTTCAGTGAATTTGCAGGAATTCACTGAAGATCTAACAGAAGATGATCCCATTATATATGAAAGATCATGTGAGTAATAATTGGTTTTTGTTTGGTCTTGTCAAACTTCTGTTTATTAACTCAAAGAGTGTTGTCTTTACAATAATTGATCAAAATAATATCATGGTGTGGTCCTTCTTTGTGTTGTTCCTAAACAAAATATGACGTTAAATGAAGCTTACACATTGCCGTTATTTATAACATCATACTTCTATTCAAAATATTTGCAAAGAAAAATGTGCCAAATTTTTTTTACTTAGAATTCGTAGAAAGTGTGTAAGATTTATTACTACAAATTAAACGAAATATACAGGGTCCGCAGTTCTTAGTCAAATATAAATTATTTTCAAATTTCCAAAAAATGTATATAAAATGTATAGCGTCTACTTCTACCGCAACTACTACAATTTAGTTCAAGTCCGAAGGGCGGTTGCTTCACAATCTTCCACAACAATATTTCATTGAGTGTTTAAGTTTTCTTTACCTCTTAATTTTGGCTTTTATTTTTTCGAGTGTCATCGGCTTTCTGACGCAGGACATTGTCGTTACGGTATCCCAAAAAAAAAAAGAAAAAAAAATTAAGCAACATTAGATCTGGAAAACGGGCAAGGTATTCTCCAAGATCTCTTTATCCAGATTTTTCCGAGCACTCGTAGCAAAAGTATTTTGTTCTAATCATTTTCATTGCTGATATTATTGTTTAGAATTCAATTTTTGTCATAATTTTATCATATTTTTATTATATTTTTATCATATTTTTATTATATTTTTACCATATGTTTAGCAGTGTGTGTTAAGAACTTCAGCATCTTGTTCGATTAAAAGATTTCTTTTTCCTTATTCAAATTTAACGCCTTAAGGGCATCTTTCATAGAACATAAGTTACCCCAAGATTTCATACCAAAATCACTATTTACAAGTTCGATAAAGAAACAAAAGAAAACCTCAGTAAAATTGAATTCAATTCGTGAATTATTTAAATAATTAAATAGTGGGGTAAAATACCAGAAAAAAAGTCTTTTGTTTCAACGGTCACTAAAAATACCGTAATACGCGCGCGATAAATATCGTTACAGAAGACAATGCTTCGACATTACATTCTAAAAAGAGAAGAACAGTCTGACGTAACATTTGACATCAAGCAACATTACATCTAATATCACAATTTAATCATTATCATTATAAACATTATATAAAAAAAATGCAGTCGGGTATGGCCAAATATATTTTCTACACCTACCACCTCTTTCGTTAAAAAAAAAAAAGAAGAAAATTAAAAAATAACCAAAGAAAGTGAAAGTTTTCATTTTTAGAAGATTACAAGTGCATGTCAGATCTTTTCATTTTGGTATAGTCATTATAGAATCACTTATAGAATACACATGAAAATTTTTATCAAGTATCTGTTATAGTTTATGACTCAGAAAGAGAAGGTATTCTCAGCTTATCCTGCTTACAGGAGTGGATTGATCCCCATTAAGTTTATTCTAAAACCCAACCTTCGTGCAAACGCTCCCAATGTGTTTTTACCAAATTCGAAGCTGACATCATAACTTTTGCGACCAGCAAAATATTTTTTTTTTATTTTCTTTTATTTATTACCATAGAAATCCCTTTATGGTCAAAAGACTTATTACAATTGAACATATTTTTGATTTTATTTGTATTAACCATTAACCATAAATCCATATAATAATATTTATAGCACTTAGGTTTGTTTTGTTTATCGCAGACATTACGCTGAAGTGCAGAGGAACGGGACGGATAGACATACGTAGATCAATTTATAATTTCATACACACATAAATCGTACATATATGAGATTCCTACATTGTAGTGTCTCTGAACATTCGTTCAGAGTGTTTGCTGTAATTGTGTTAACAAAATGAATACGTTATCAAACGACGCATACCATGACAAATGAATGTATGAGAAACAGAAAAGATCATGATTTCAAGTTCAATAATTAAAATAAAAAAAAAACTTATTCGAATTATGAATCGAGAACGTTAGATTGGTCTTATCTCAATTACAAGTTTGATTTCTCTTCTTAAAATTCTCTTTTTGAATTCAACTTATTTTGGAATTAAATTATATTCCTTTAAAGAAACTTTTTGCAATGTGATATCTATCAACACATCTAAAACTCTTTGATTAGCTAGGATTCATGTAAAAGGCTCATTGAATTGACACTAATCCTTACTCCTTTCTCGACTGATTATTTAAAAATGATTTTGATTTCCTAACAAAAAGTTGTTATTAAACTTTTTTCACTTATGCTTATCCTTTAGCCGACATTGCCAATGAGTTCGCTAAGGAATATATATATTTCCTAAAAACTGGCCATGAATCGAAAAGCTTAAAGGATCTATCAAGCAAACTGGCCAATATGCATACACTTAAAAAACTCTTTACAACTAGTATATCAGATTGGGAGACTAAAGATCAATTCTTTATGTGTACTACCTGCCAGGCTGTCGTCAATATTGTAGTTCACATGTTTCGTGGCGAAGACGGGGAATTTAATGGTCCGAATGCTCAAAATAATGCCAAAAATCTAACTTTGGAGCTTTGTCAACGATTTCAATTGCAAACAGGAAACGTTTGTTCCGGTCTATTCGATATTAATTGGCCAACGGTACATTACATTATAATGAATTCAAAAGCTGATGCTCGTTCCATATGTGGTTTGCTGCCTATATCATTTTGTGCCATCAAACAGGAAGAATTCGACTGGAGCGTAGAAGTTGACAGCAAAACGGGACCGTTAACTAAACCAAAGGCAGATAAACCGCAAAAAACTCAAAACGATTTAATGATCTTACACTTAAGCGATATACATTACGATCCGGATTATAAAGAGGGTTCCTTGGCCGATTGCGAAGAGCCTTTATGCTGTCGTAATGTAGACGATAGAAATATTTCCATTGATGTTGGGGCAGGTTTTTGGGGAGATTATCGTGATTGCGACGCGCCTAAGCGTTTGATCTTAAATGCTTTTCAGCATATTCGTACCCAAGATCAAATCGATTATATTTACTATACGGGCGATATAGTTCCGCACAATATTTGGTCAACAACAGAAGAAAGTAATAAGGAAATTATTACTGAAATTTTTGATTTACTCTCCAAGCAATTCGAAAATATTAAAGTTTATCCGGCCATAGGAAATCATGAAGCTCATCCTGCCAATGTGTAAATTAACTTTTTTTTTTGTATCCTTTTCCTCTTTCTTTTTTTTTTTTTTCAAATAATTGAAAACAATTTTAAACTCCTTTGATAGATTTGGTAACGAAAACGTTCCAACAAATATGTCTTCTCGTTGGTTATATGAGCATTTATGGGATTTGTGGTCAGATTGGCTACCAGCTGAAGCGAAAGAAACTATTTTAAAAGGTGGTTACTATACAGTCACACCAAGACCGGGTTTTCGTATTATCTCCCTATCTAATATGGATTGTTATATATTTAACTGGTGGATCTACTATAACGGCAATGAGATCAGTTTACCTCAGTTACAATGGTTGCATGATACTCTACTGGACGCCGAGGAAAACAACGAACATGTCCATATTTTGGCTCATATACCCTCGGGTGGTAAGGATTGTTGGCCGGTTTGGGCACGTGAATATAATCGTATAATTGAACGGTTCAGTGACGTTATAAGCGGTATATTTAATGGTCACACTCATAAGGATGAAATGCTTTTGCATTATTCTGAACTTGGTCATCCTATGGCTATATCTTGGAATGGAGGAAGTTTAACGCCGTACTCCTACAAAAATCCTAACTACAGAATATATGAAATTGAACCGAAAACTTTTGTAGGTTTCAATAGTTTTTTTTTTTTTCTTAAGTTTATTTTTGATTTTTTTTTTGCTCAATTTTATAGCAAGTTGTTGATCATGAAACTTGGATTTTTAATCTAACGGAAGCCAATGAGCAAAATGGTTTAAAATCCCCACGATGGTTCAGCGAATATCATTTCTCTGAATTTACTGATGATTTAAGTCCGTCGGGTATTGATAAATGGTTAAACCAAATGGCTGAGAATCCGGATATATTGCAAAAAGTGTGTGAATGTTTGTTATTATTAACGTGCCTCAAATGTTTTATCCGAAATGAAATTTTCTCTAAATTTAGTTTTGGTCATACAAAGTGACTTTGGCTGATCCCAATCTGTCGACTGGCTGTAATAATAAATGCCTTTTGAATAATATCTGTCAATTGGCTGTATCTGCCAATAATCGAAAAGAGCGTTGTGAAGAACTGCAATCGATATTAGAATCAAATGTAAGTTATGCATTAACACAACACGTAACTCGAGATAGCCTATTATCAGTTCTTTCAAATGCTTAGAACGCTTTGAAATGCACGTAGCAAACCTAGAAGAATAAGAAGATCAGATTAAATTAAATCATTAGCTAAATAGGTTGACGTATCCGCTAACGTTATTTGTAATCCCTTCTTAGAATTTAGAACCCTAATGCGAAAATTCTTTATAAATATATGTGCGTTTTTTAAAGCCCAGGAATATTAAAACTTGCAGCTGAATCTTAAATTATACTTTAAAAACCGGTGCAAAAATCGATAATATCGGCATAAACATTAGTCTAAGATTATAAAAAATTATATTAGGATGTTCGGAAAGTAATTTCATTTTTTCTTTTCTTTTTTTTTTCTTTTTTTTTTTTTTTTCTTTTTTTTTTTTTTTT